>JACXGI010020586.1:0-10972 GCA_016801175.1 Esox masquinongy | reverse complement strand
CTACGAGGCTATTACCCAGGGACTACGAGGCTATTACCCAGGGTCTACGAGGCTATTACCCAGGGTGCTGGCCTAGTGAGTCTTCAGCTGTGCCAGGCAGTTTTTGTGTTTGTTTGCCTCTGAGACTGGTGGAGATCCGAGCTACCTGACTTTGCGTGTATCTGTAATGGCCGCCCAGGGGGCGGGGGGTTCTGCTCACCTTCACCACAGTATTCATCTTCTGCTTGTCGCAGGAACAGAGCAGCTGTGCAGCAGCCGCCAGGTGATAAACTCACAGGCGGATACATGTAAGCGCATTCAAGGCCTTGAGGTATAAGTGAGCGTGTGTTGAGCGCCACCTGGGAGATATGGCAGCCAAACAAGAGGTTTAAGTGCATGTTGCTCCCCGCGCTGCCTCTTTCACCTTGGAGCGAGGGAGAGTGAGACAGAGAGGAGGATGGCTGGAGGTGGAAAAAGACCACAATGTTTGACCCTGGATGTTCCTCTACTGTACTTCATATTGGGTGATAATAGTATCTCACTGAAGATCCAAGGTTGATAGTATTCCTTCCAGATTTCGCTCCCCTTTAGCTTTCCTACAGCCTGACGTTCTGCATTTTCTCTCAAAAATTAATGTGCCAGTACTTTATTCTTACTGTAACTGAGACTGGAATTTGTTCAAATTCACCATGGTAATATTCACATAGTGCCTTTATTATAATCATCCCATGCCCACACACTTCTAATTATGAAAACATAAAACACATCTGGGTATCCCTTTCCTATCCTATCCCTTACATGTAGGGTTTTATACAGTACCAAGACCAGTCTGGTAGTAGTTGTAGGTTTTATACAGTACCAAGACCAGTCTGGTAGTAGTTGTAGGTTTTATACAGTACCAAGACCAGTCTGGTAGTAGTTGTAGGGTTTTTGTACAGTACCCAAGTACTAAAATACAAATATATCTAATCAGTTATTAAAATTGGCCTTTGGAAAAACTGCAATGTGGGTAGGATTTCAATAAACAGTTAAGTTTGAATTACTGATTAGATATATTTGTTATATAATGCTGATACTGTGCTTTAGGACATGTACGAAGGTCATTTCAATGGAACACAACTGGCAGCATTCACCTGGAGTGACCCCTATGAACTTGCAGACATTTCTTGTAAGGCTTAACTGTCCACATGGGTGAGTGGGATTGAATCCCTGACCAGAAATAATTTCCAGGCCTTTACGCAACACAGCTTTAAGCGGACTTGTCCCCGAGTGTTCCGAGTGCCAAATCACAGAACAGCCTTAGTCGCTCTTTTCACCAAACTCTCCCCTCCTCGGCTATTTCCCTCTCCTCCGTGGGCTGAGCAACAAATTGCTCGGCTCTCCCTCGCTCAGGCTTTCATCTCTAGAGATTCTCTTCCTTCAGTGAGTGTGGTCTCTATGTGATCTGAATTTGCGCTACATTGAGCTTGTGATGTGAAAAGCTCTCCGGCGATGGGATTATAGCTACCAGTGAACAGCCACAGGGTTCTGCCCACTGCCCACACCACGGTCCATTTACTGTCTGTGTTAGGAGCCGTGACGCCTGGATATCAATAGACTAGTGTTGGGTTGTCGAACAGTCTTGTGTTGTGTTGTTGAACAGTCTTGTGTTGTTTTGTGTAACAGTATTGCATAGAAGAATATTGTTGTGTTGTGGAATAGTGTTGTGTTGTAGAAGTGTCCTGTTGTGGAGCACTGTAATGTTGTGAAAAATTTTTGAGTTGTGGAACAGTGTGGTGTTCTGAAATATTGCTGTGTTATGGAGTGTTGAAAATTGTTGTGTTGTGGAACAGTGTTGTGTTGTTTAAGGGTATTGGGTTGCGGAGTATTGTAGTGTTGTGGTACTGTGTCGTGTTGTGGAACTGTGCTGTGTCCTGGAACAGTGTGATGTTCTGGCAGTGTTGTGGAACAGTGTTGTAGCTATGCTCATTCTGCATATGTCCCTACAGCACCACCTGGAGGTCGTACGAGTACTGTCTGATGTGTTTTCCATCCCCCAGGCCTCGGCAGGGCTCTCCTGCGTGGTTGCTGATTTAATGGGTTTAGCAGCTGTTGTGGAGAGGGCTTGCAGCATATGCTCTTCTTAGAACAAAGAGAGGCATGATGAATACATGACCAACAAGCTACTATCGCTGCCAATTAGCTGATGTTTTCCCTCAGATCCATTGGACGTATGTAGAAATGGCAAACCTTATACAGTTAGGTCCAGAAATTTTTGGACACTGACACAATTCATAATTTTGTCTCTGTACACCACCACAGTGGATTTGAAATGAAACAACCCTGATGCAATTGAAGTGCAGACTTAATTCAAGGGGTTGAACAAAAGTATTGTATGAAATGTTTAGGAATTGCAACCATTTTTATCTACAGTCCCCTTATTTCAGGGGCTCAAATATAATTGGACAAATTCACACAATCATGAATAAAATGTAAATTTTTTATACTTTGTCGAGAATCCTTTGCTAGCAATGACTGCTTGAAGTCTGGAACACATGGACATCACCAAAACACTTTCCTCCTTTGTGATGCTTTGCCAGGCCTTTACAGCAGCTGTCTTCAGTTGTTCATTGGTCTTTCTGTCTTAAGTTTTGTCTTCAGCAAATGAAATGCATGCTCGATCGGGTTGAGATCAGGTGATTGACTTGGGCGTTGCAGAATATTCCACTTCTTTGCCATAAAAAACCCCTGGGTTGCTTTCGCAGTATGTTTTGGGTCATTGTCCATCTGTAAAGTGAAGCGCCGTCCAATCAACTTCGCTGAATTTGGCTGAATCTGAGCAGACAATATATCCCTATACACTTCAGAATTCATCCGACTGCTTCTGTCTTCTGTCACATCATCAATAAACACTAGTGACCCAGTGCCATTGGAAGCCATGCATGCCCATGCCATCACACTGCCTCCACCGTGTTTTACAGATGATGTGGTATGCTTTGGATCATGAGCCGTTCCAAGCCTTCTCCATACTTTTTCTTCATTCTGGTACTGGTGGATCTTAGTTTCATCTGTCTAAAGAATGCTGTTCCAGAACTGGGCTGGCTTTTTTAGATGTTTTTTGGCAAAGTCAAATCTGGCCTTTCTATTCTTGAGGCTTTTTACAAAACTTTTTACAAAACTGTTGATTTGGCCACTCCTAACATTCCTGCTATCTCTCTGATGGATATTTTTTTTAAGCCCAAGGATGGCCTGTTTCACTTGCATTGAGAGCCTTTTTGATCGCATATTGTGGGTTCACAGCAACAGCTTGCAAATGCCACTCCTGGAATCAACTCCAGACCTTTTCCCTGCTTAATTGATGAAGAAATAATGAAGGAATAGCCCAAACCTGTCCATGGAACAGCTTTTGAGTCAATGTCCAATTACTTTCGGTCCCTTGAAAAAGAGGGGGCTACATATTAAAGAGCTTTAATTCCTAAACCCTTCCTCCAATTTGTATGTGAAAACCCTCAAATTAAAGCTGAGAGACTGCAATAAGCCCATATTCATTATTTAACTGTAACTTGAATATATTTTGGTAAATAGCCAAAATAACAAAACTTGTCAGTGTCCAATTATTTCCAGACCTAACTGTATGGGCATTTTATATACTATTTCCCTCAATCAAGTCTTGCATTGTTGAAATATAAACAGTACTAGTCAAACATTTGGACACAGTCATTCAAGTGTATTTCTTTAGTTTTACTATTTTCCATGTACTGCTGTATATATGTGCAAAATAATTCAGAAGCAAAGACTTTGACTGGGCCACGGTAGGACAATCACCCTTTTGAGCCACTGAAATGTTGTTTTGACCACATGCTGGGGATAACTGTCCTGCTGAAAGTTGAATTTTCATACCAAGCTTCAGTTTTGTTTGTAGTATTTCTCTGTTTTGCTCCATCTATTCTTCCTTCAATTTTAACAAGATGACCAGCCTGCTGATGAGAAACATCTCCACAGCATGATGCTTCTGCTTTACTTTGGGAATGGTGTGTGCCAGAGGCATGAGCAATGTTAGATTTGCGCCACATGTAGTGCTTTGAGGTTTTTAAAAACATCACAGTCAGAAGGAGAGGCTAGGAAGATGTACATAGAGACAAGGAGGAAAGGGACAGGCAGTCCGCCGAGCTGGGCCGAACCCTGATTGCCAGGGGTCATGTGCGTTTCCACACGTGCTTTGAGTTTTGAGGAACAGCTTCTTTCTTGCCTCCCTCCTTGATATGCTTGACCAGTGCACTACCGGCCACTGAACTCTTGAGCTCCTTCAAAGTGATTGTTGGCCTCTATTTGACTTCCATAAGTCTCCTTTTTGTTTCAGTGCTGGACTCTGAGGAACAGCCGTGTCTTGGCGGTGTGACACAACGTCCATTTCCTGATTATGGATTCAACTGCGCTCACTGGGATATCCAAACACTTGGACATAATTTTAAACCCTCTTCCTAATGCATGTATTTGTATCACTTTATCTTCAATGTTTGTAGAATCCTCTGTGGTCTTAATTTAGAGTGTTTGGTTTTTAAAATAAAATATCAAACAGAACCTGTTTTCAATGTACCATCTGTAATTTCAGTAACATAAGAGAATTGGTCTGGGGTCTGAAGACTTTTGCAAGACACTATATATGTAAATGAATGTGCTTATTGACCTAAAAATATTTAGATGTTTTGGCTTAGCTAACTTAGCTGGGAAATGCTTTTTATTTTTTTATTTTTTTTTTAAAGTGTGTCTGCACAATAGTACCAGGTTTTGTTTCACTTGAGTACCAGTTCCTGATCTTTCGAGATTAAGGAGTTTCCTTAAGTGGGACCAGTATAGGAGATATACAGGAACTCAGCAATGAAAAGGGCAGGGCTCATATGAGGTCAACTCGCTGTTATTCTGAACTTGTTTAGCTTTTTGGTGCCCAGAGCTGCTGAGGAGCAGGCTTTAAAATTGTTTCCCACACTCACACTCAACAAGATCATCCGCAAACATCACAGTTAGCTGCGTCACTGCATGACCAGGGGTCAAATCCTGCTTTGACACGTATGACAAATTACATTTTTTTTTAATAATGCACTGCAGGATTTGTGGTATGTGGTCAACATACCATGGCTGAAGTTATATCCACCACTCTAGATTGTGCAAAAGAACAGCCCTTTATTGAAGTATATAATCTATACACAGAAATCTGTTATGTAACACCCACTAACCTGAGGAGGGAAGTGTACAGTAATATAGAAAATATAGAAATGATTCTTGTTGAGGAAGGCTTTGGTCAGAATTCTGGGTTCAATTGTCCCTGTTATGGAAGGAAACAGACTGCGGAGAAGTATCAGAACATGAGGCGTCTACAAATAAAATGTAGATGTGCCAGCTAAAAGACACACTTAACCATCCTCGTAGAGCAAACACTGGCTTCAACAGCATAATCTCTCCAGCGCTTCTCACCAGCGCTGGGCTGGGGCCTTAAAATGAGTACCAAGAGTCTCACACCTATTTGTTTGCCGGTACTGTTCATATTCAGTTGCTGGAGTTTTACAATACTTTTGAGCTCAACCAGCGGAACTATGAAAAAGTTTGTGTTTTAAAGAGCTTTTCTCACACCGTCTGTCTGCAACAGACGAGACTGTTCTGAAGTCTACGCCTAATCTGCTGAAAGTGCTAATTACAGGCCTCAGACTGATCCAGTGGTCCAAGTCACAGCTTTGCGGTACAGTACCATTTCCACAGTCGGGGGTTCGAGCCCTGGTGCCAGCGATGCCTGTTGGCCCAGCGTTTTCCAGGGTTGGGTGTTGGACAAGGCTGTCCTGTCATGCTGTAGCGACTCCTTGTGGTGGATTTGGCACGTGAGCTCAATTGTGGTTGTCGGCTGGGGACGGTGTTGTCCTAGGCGCAGGTTAAGTAAAGCGTGTGCTTTAAGGGGAACAGTTGGTTTGAATATGAACTGCTGTTGCTGTAAGTCACCTGGCTTCCAAATAAAGTGTATTTGCACCTTTGAACTTTGTTTCAAAACCAAAAAGCCATGCTAAATAAAATAACACAGCAACGCCAGAGTGTTGGATGTGGAATTATTACGGCTTTATTAATCATCGCTAATCCAAAAAGCAGACATTCAGCAACAGTTGAACATTGTAGCAGCGGGAATAAAACAGGTCAAGAAGAATAGTTAACACTAAATTGGGTTTTAAAGTTTCAAACTCCACACCATGCGTTCAGCTCAGAGTATAGGGACGCCGTTTCATCTGCCGCAGCGTGGGCGTCTAATATATTATATTCAAGAGTTAATTTATATCACTGAGGAACTCAGTGGCACCTTGCTTGACCAGAAACGGGTCTGGGATTTGTTGCCGGCATGATGTTATCAAACTTCAAATAAATGATTGTACGTGTGGAAGACCGAAAATAACCCCAAAAAATAAACCCTGGAAAAGGAAATAAACTGCCTGTAGTGTCAGAGCTAGAGAAATATATCAACCAGAAAAAAAAAAATCCAAAAGAGAGAAGCGTCAAATCCAAAAGAAGGATGCAGGCCCCTTTTATTGTTTATGTTATACAGGTGGACAGTACTGCAAGTAGAACCAATCACAAATCAGGATCATAACAACTTGAGTTACCAGGAAGGGCAGGATGCAAGGCTTATCTGACTCGGTTACCAAGGAGACAAACCAACCCGGCAGAACACGTCTATTACTATCGTTCCAGTCCTAGCCTGGGCATTCCAGGTCTATTTTTTACAGTTAGTATCAACAGATCTGGCACCCAGGCCAATAAGCAGACTAGTGCCTGACACAACAGGGTTAGTTAACTTAGTTCACCACCCTACTCAGTGTAGCCTCCTTTCTGCCTCTGATTTTAAAAGCCCAATTTATTGTTATGACAAAACAAAGAATCTTCAATTTCTTAAAACAAAAAAAAAAAAAAAACCACGCCACTCTAAACACGTCGTGATCGAATCCCAAAGCAATAATTTTTTTTTTTTGTTACTTCAGGAACACTCCCCAGACATTTACATGGGGTCCATACAGAACAGCATGGGGTTAGTTGGTGCGTTCACTGTTACAGAAACACTAATGAAAGCACCAACCAACTCCTCATTCTGTCTACACATATAAGAGTTATAGTGGAGTTATAGTTGAAGATGACACAGAAGAACAAGTGGAGATTAGAAAACACATAAGGTGTGTGTGTGTGTGTGTGTGGGGAGGGAGGTGGTGTGTAGGGGATATTCTATGTGTCGGCATGTATCTATGTGACGGTGAAAGCTAGAAGATCCAGACATGGGGAGTGAGGGGTCCCGATTCGGAGACATTCCATGGAGGTGTCTTTAGCAGGACCGTTGTGTAGGTCTTCCCCAGTGAGGGGCTCCTGTTTTGGGGGCTAGAGTGGACAGGGTCCAGGGGGATCATGAATGCCATCAGGGCACAGAGTTCAACAGGTCTTGAAGGAAGAGGTCAGGCTCGGGAATGTCCGAGAGAAGACCTGGAAACAAAATAACACACTGTCTGAATCTTCCCACATACTAAGTACATTCATTTTTTTGTGACACTTCGATCACACCCACAGCATCATTGAGCTTTGACAAACCAGAAGTTCCTTAATGTCTACAGGAACGCTGCGCTCGCCTTGTACAGCATTCTGCGTGGAACACGCACTCGATTTATCCAACATCAGATCGTGCGCAGGACCGACTGGCCGGGAGAGGTGGCGAAATGTGAAATTTGACCTTTCGTTGCACACACCCAGGTGAAGCACGCCGACCAGCTTGTGGACTGACGCTGTAGCGTGACAGTGGCGTGTGGGAGTGAAAACCCTGAAAAACCACTAAAGTTCCCTCACAGTAGACAAGATGGGCAACACTAACCTACGACATCTAGGAACTCGGAGAAGGATTCGGCGGGCATGAGTTCGTCCTGGTAGGCCTTCAGCACGCGCTCCGAAGCCTCATAAATGGGCATGTCGTTGTGCCTCACATACTCCGCCAGCGAGAAGGACCAGCCTCCCTCTGTGTTACTGGTGGGCGCTTTCTGTATGGGACGTGAGGAGGACAACAACACTGCATTCTGGGTACATGGTTGAACAGTGTTTGCAGAATGATTTTTTTTTTTAAAACACCTGATCACAATGAGCCGTACTTCGCAACGAAAATGAAAAGCATAATTTTTTAACATGGCCAATAAAGAAATGGTTGGAGTGAAAACAACTTTGGAAAAAAGCAGTTTTCTTAATCTACAATTGATAAGTCAGTCCTACCCTGAACATGTCATATATGAGATCCACCAAGCCCCAGAAGAGCAGCGGAGAGCGATACACGGAAAACTCCTTGGACTGTTTGTCCGTCAGTCTGGGGGAAGAGAGAGTGGTTAAAACAGAGCCACATACTATACATGGACATACAATCTAACAGGGATACTTGGTAGCTTGTTATATAACACTAAAAATGAGCAGCTAGTTTAATTAAACCGGGAGGCAGAGTAGCTCAGTGTTTAAGAGCGTTTAGCGAGTGAACCAAAGGTTGCTCTTTCTAATCCCAGAACTCAATGTAAACATTTCTTTCTGTCCCTGAACAAGGCAGTTAACCCAAAAACCATTCCAAGGTTGCTGCAGTGAATATGATTATGGCCTTAGGCTACATACCTGGTAAAATAAAGGTAAAAAAAAAAAATTTCCAGTACAGTTTTGGTTCTGAACCCAGCCTCGATTTGACCAATTAAATGACAATAACCCGCCCCAGTTCATGACCAATGAGACAACTGTTAATTCTAAAGCAGCAGCCTTTTCTACTGACACCAGGTAGTAACAGAAACCGTGTCGGGGCACATCTCACTTGTTGGTGCAGACAGACGAGACCTTGCGCGTGTGAACGCAGATGAGGAGCCGGCGCAGGAAGGTGAGGCGTGTGCTCCTCCAGCGCTCAGGGGACAGCACGTGCACAGCCAGGACGGTGTAGTAGTGGGGTCCTTCCACGTCGTAGCTGCTCTCCACCCACCGGTCACATGGCTGCTCCAGGAACGACTGCAGGTTCTTCTCTTCACGACTAGTAGCCCGAGTACTGTGGTGTGTGTGTGTGCGGGGGGGGGGGGGGGGGGGGGGGGGGGGGGGGGGGGGGGGGGGGGGGGTGTTGGTCAGACAGACAACGAGAAGCGCTCAATGGAAATAGGATTGAATTTCAATTCATTTCCTGGTTTTTGCAGAAATCCAGGTTGGAGGATCGATGGAATCAGCAAGAGGTAATCAGGGATTTCTGTAGTGTTATATGAGTGTTACATACGTGTTGAGCACATAGAGCACTGTGTGGATGATGTAAGGGATGAGGTGGATGTTGCTTTCTCGTCCTCCCCCTCCCGTGTCCACGCTGAACGACTGCTCTGTGGCGAAACGCAGAAACAGAAGCTTGGTGTCGTGGATGTTGAGTTGGTAGGTGGGTTCCCTCTGGCCCGTGCACTCCTGAAGATATGTGTTGTGTCTGGAAGAGAGATTCAATCATACCACCTCAGGAGATTAATGGTGTGTGTGTGTGTGTGTGTGTGTGTGTGTGTGTTTGTGTGTGTGTGAAGCATGAAAACGTCACCACTTGGTTGTGATGTCAAACAGACATGGAGATTTCTTTTTAAATCAGTAGGAGAGAAGAGTGTGTATCAAGACCAATTCCAGGAGTGGATTCCAGAGATTCTGAAATGTCTTATTGACAACAGCACCTCCTGGACCATGACTGTCATTCTATTCAGAAGTGTGGGGGTGGGGGGGGTTCAGATGGGGTCTCCTCTTACCTGGCCAGGCAGGTGGCGAAGGCTGATTCAGGGACATGAGGCCCCCAGACCGGAAGGAGTCCATTGCACTTGGTGTTGGCGTTCTGCAACGCGGCGCTTTCCCACTCCTCTCGCCCCCGAGCCAGCCTGAGACAGGGAAGGGTTAGTTACTACAACATCACCCAAGGCAGACAATGTAAAACAAAAAGTATGGCACATTTCATGATAGAAAACAGGATTAGTTCCAGGACTTTGGACTAGCCGTGACTCTGCATCTGTTAGCAGCTTCTGAATTTGCATTGCTAAACACACAAACACAAACACTTGACCCAAAATGCAAAAGACCAAAAAGTCTGAATCAACGTCCTTCGCTATTATCAGCTAAAACATGTCACAATCTCTGGAGTGTCACCTCACAGTGGAATGTGTAGTGGACTATGTTAAAAGATTAGATTAGATTCAACTTTGTAAGTGAACAAGTACATTACAACGAAATGCAGTTTGCGACTAACCAGAAGTGCAAATAGAGGAGGGCAGAAAATGTACAAGTATTAAGTATATGTATGTACAAGTGGAATGTACGTAAAGTGACAGTGTGCGCGTGTGTGTGTGCGCGTTACCTGACAGCCGCGAGGTGACAGTCGTAGTGGACAATGTTAAAGTGAGAGACAGTGCTGTATCCTTGTTGCTTGCGAGGCTTGTTCTCGAAATCCTCCAGGGCGACACGCTTCGTAAACGTGTAGATACCCAGCACCTTGGTAGGCTGTCGGAGAGACCCAAGGTCACACGTCAGTCAACCAATTGAAAGACTCATTAAAAAAACGTATCAAATCCTCAATTACATTTAAATCAGTCCCAGTAGTACGAGTCTCGGATAAAAGCTTTTTAATTTGACCCCCCCCAGACTAAATGGAACACTCCATCACCGTGACAAATGTTTCAGAGGGATGAAGGTGTTTACCTGAAACTTGACCCCCCCCCACCCGAGACTAAATGAAACACTCCATCACCGTGGCAAATGTTTCAGAGGGATGAAGGTGTTTACCTGAAACTTGTAGCCCTCCCGGCAGATACAGCAGGTCAAGCCTGGCTCCTCAATCAGCTCCTCCATCTGCTTCAGCAACGATGTCTTGGTGACCACCTGGCCCTTCTCATTGGTCTAGAAACACAACCAGTCAATCAAGAACAATCAGGGGTTAGTACCGGTCGACCCCCCCCCCCCCCCCCCCCCCCCCCCCCCCCCC
>JACXGI010020585.1:0-11086 GCA_016801175.1 Esox masquinongy | reverse complement strand
TCTGCTGGTCACATCCAGTTAAACATCCCTAAAGCAAACACATCTTTCTGTCACTCCTCCACATACAGCACCCACTCTGCTAGTCACATCCAGTTAAACATCCCTAAAGCAAACACATCTTTCTGTCACTCCTCCACATACAGCACCCACTCTGCTAGTCACATCCAGTTAAACATCCCTAAAGCAAACACATCTTTCTATCACTCCTCCTTTCAGTTCTTTACACGTAGCAATTGGAATCAACTACAAAAAAACAATAAAACAATCTACTTTTTTCAACATTCCCAATTTTAAAAACTCATTCACCTGTAACTGCTTCACATGATGTGCCTGTTCATTTAAGTTCTACAGTTTTGTCCTGTCGTTGTCTTTGTCTATTTTCTAAATATGTCGGTGTCCTGCTGTATTGCTTTTATATTCTCTGTTGGCTGGTCTATGTTTTTATCATGTATGCTGTTATCATGCCCTGTGGTCATGCTCTGTTGTCTTTCATAATTCAGTGGTGTCTCCCTATGTGCTGGTTTTAATGTGGTTTAGCACCATGTGCTTGGTGTTAATGTACACTGCACAAAAAAATTAAGGGAACACTTAAATCACACATTGGATCTCGATGTAAGAAATATATTAAAGATCAAAAACTTTACTGTACATTGCCTAATTCGTTGAGAACAAAATGACATAACAATGGCCAATGGAAACTAAAATCCCCAACCGATTCAAACTCTCACCGAAAATCAAAGTACACATTTTAAATCACAGGCTGTTCCAACTTGCGTGAATTTCATCATGGCAACTCATAATGTGACTCAGTAGTGCGTATGGTCCCCACGTGCCTGTATGCACTCCTGACAACGTCTGGGCATGCTCCTGATGAGACAGCGGATGGTGTCCTGGGGGATCTCCTCCCAGACCTGGATCAGGGCATCAGTGACCTCGTCATCCAGGAACTGCCTACACACTCTGGCCACATAAGCATTGTCCTGCACCAGGAGGAACCCAGGGCCCACTGCACCAGCGTAAGGTCTGACAATGGGTCTGAGGATTTCATCCCGGTACCTAACAGCAGTCAGGGTACCGTTGGCTAGCACGTGGAGGTCTGTGCGACCCTCCAACTATATGCCTCCCCAGACCATCAATGACCCACCGCTAAACCAGTCATGCTGGATGATGTTGCAGGCAGCATAACATTCACCACGGCATCTCCAGACTCTTTCACGTCTGTCACGTGCTCAGTGTGAACCTGCTCGTCTGTTGAGAGAACGGGGCGCCAATGGCGGACCTGCCAATTCTGGTGTTCCCTTGCGAATGCCAATCGAGGTGCACGGTGCTGGGCTGTGAACACAGGTCCCACTAGAAGACGTCGGGCCCTTATGCCACCCTCATGGAATCTGTTTCTGACAGTTTGGTCAGAAACATGCACACCAGTAGCCCGCAAAAGGTCATTTTGTAGGGCTCTGGCAGTGCTCCTCCTGTTCCTCCTCGCACAAAGGAGCAGATACCGGTCCTACTGCTGGGTTGATGCCCTTCTATGGGCCTGTCCAGCTCTCCTTGTGTTACGGCCCATCTCCTGGTAACTCCTCCATGCTTTTGAGACTGTACTGGGAGACAAAGAAAACCTTCTTGCGACAGCACATATGGATGTGCCATCCTGGAGGAGCTGGATTACTTATGCTACCTGAATGGGCTGCAGGTACCGCCTCATGCTACCGGTAGTGACAAGGGCACTAGCAAAATGCAAAACTAGAGAGGAATCAGTCAGGAAGGATAAGGAGAGAGCAATTGTCTGTGGCCACCACCTGCTAAACAATTATCAAATAGCCTTAATCACAGCTTTCATGCGTCTTGGCATGCTCTCCACCAGTCTGTCACATTGCTGTTGGGTGACTTTATGCCACTCCTGGCACCAAAAAAAGTAGCTCGGCTTTGTTTGATGGCTTGTGACCATCCATCTTCCTCTTGATCAAATTCCAGAGGTTTTGAATGGGGTTCAGATCTGGAGATTGGGCTGGCCATGACAGGGTCTTGATCTGGTAGTCCTCCATCCACACCTTGATTGACCTGGCTGTGTGGCATGGACAAAGTAGGGGAGTAATCAGTTTACAGATAATTTTTTTCAAAAGTATCTGTAATCCGATTGCAAAAAAAGTATGATTACTTTTGGATTACTTCTTCTGAAAAAGATTAGGTGCGAGAAATAATTACGATACGTTGCATGTCTGATTTTGTTTTTAAATGTTTTGAATGAAAATAACAATTGCGCGCCTCAGTTGTGTGTGATCATGATGCGAGCAAAGGTGGGCGTGCAGATTAGTGACGGATGAAGCGCTAGTTTAATTTTGGTTGGTTGGGTGGCTGGTAAAAACAGAGTACAGTATATCTACGATAATATTAACCGACCCATAGAAAATGTGATTTAGTTATCTACTATCAACGCATCTTTTTGAGAACAATGATAGGCGACAAGTTTTTTTTCAAGTTTCAAGGTTTATTTGTCAAATGCACCGAACAATGCCAGGAAGAGTTACACTGAACAACTCAGACAGGAATTGTTTAGAAGATTAGGCAAATATTTGTTAGGTAGCTGTAACACGACGCTGCCTTCAAGATAAAACATTATATGGAATTTATTACGATATTTGAGGAGAAAAGGTGTGTTGGGAAGCCCTCTGCCAAAGGATGATTGCATTTGATGTAGCCAACTCAACTCCGTCCATACAGGTAGGCCATGTGATTCTGCCTGCTTTGCATCTCAGACAGTTGCGTTCATTGGTTAGCATTGGTGGCTGACGACTTTGACTTTAAGCTAAGAGTGCAGGTGTATAGTCAGTTTATTTCTTTCATTTACGTTTTGAAAATCCATTGCTGGTAGCCCTAATAATCGCAGGTTACGTTCGCGCTAGTAAAACGTATTTGTGTGCGGGTGTTCACGATTGCAAACGCGTTTTCTAATGTCTCTTAAAATGAAAGTAATCTAAAAGTAAATCAGAGTAATCCGATTACAACTTCTCTTGTAACTGTGACGGATTACATTTAGAAACCCACATACCCAACCCTGGGCATGGAGCATTGTCCTGCTGGAAAACCAATTCTCAGAGCTGGGGAACATTGTCAGAGCAGAAGGAAGCAGGTGTTCTTCCAGGATAACCTTGCACTTGGCTTGATTCATGCGTCCTTCACAAAGACAAATCTGGCTGATTCCAGCCTTGCTGAAGCATCCCCAGATCATCACCGATCCTCCACCAAATTTCACAGTGGGTGTGAGACACTGTGGCTTGTAGGCCTCTCCAGGTCGCCGTCTAACCATTAGATGACCAGGTGTTGGGCAAAGCTGAAAATTTGACTCGTCTGAGAAGATGACCTTACTCCATTCCTCTACGGTCCAATCCTTATGGTCTTTTGCAAACTTCAGCCTGGCTCTTCTTTGCTTCTCATTGATCAAGGGCTTTTTTCTAGCTTTGCACGACTTCAGCCCTGCCCCTAGGAGCCTGTCTCGAACCGTCCTCGCCGTGCACTTCACCACAGCTGCTGTTTGCCATTCTTTTTGTAGGTCATTTGATGTCATCCTGCGGTTGTTGAGTGACATTCGAATGAGTTGATGGTCATCTTAGTCAGTGGACAGTCGTTTTCGCCCTCTGCCAGTCTGTAGCTTTGTTGTCCCAAATGTCTGTTGCTTGACCTTGTTCTTATGAACCGTCGTCTTTGAAATTTTCAGGATGGAAGCAACCTGACGCTCACTGTATCCCTCTGCCAGTAAAGCCAGAATTGAAGACTTCTTTTCCTCACTCAAAGCTTTTCTTTTCAACTCTTTTTTCATGCTGAATAGTTATTTTTTTTATTCAAATTACCTTTGAGGTACTACTTGCACTGTTTTTGCCATCCAGCTGGTCCTATTGCTAGAGGATAGTGATGACCACAGTAGTGGTTTTTATACTTTTCCTCATTAAATTAGATTTGGTTCAGGTAATCACCTAATCAGTACCTCATTAAGTAAAATGAGGTGTGCCTGTGTTGGAATTTAACAGACACTGGAATTGAATGGATGCCATACATGTAGAGAGGCTGATTTAAGAAAATTAGGAGTGGTTTCTTTTTTCCAGAGCTGTATATTAAAAGTTTTAAATTGTCTTTACAATGACATGTTGTTGTAATTGAAACTTCAATGTTGATCTGTCTTTTTATTGGTCTAGTTAACCAGCCACATTTGGTGTTGCATGATGGTTCAGCAAGTTATTTCAATTAATCATTGCCAACTTACATTTTTTTTTCCCAGTTATAGAATTTTAGCCAACCTGACTACATTTTTTTACAATACAGAATTAGAGAAAACTGATATAAATGGTGATTCTTCAATGTAGGATGCTTTTTTTAGGTGTAGAATACTTATGAAGTGGGAAGGGGATGTGTATAGCTTTTATCCATGACAATGTGTCTTAGTTAAGATATAGCTTTTAAATGTGTTATCTATTTGATGTTAAATTTGTGTGGGATGGGGGGTCATTTCACAGGCACCAGGGTTGTGCATGCGTGCGTGTGTGTGTGTGTGTGTGGGTGTGTGTGTGTAGCGATCATTAATGCAAAGAGACTAAACTAGTCTCTTGGTTGCAATTCCTAAACGTTTCATACAATATTTTAGTTCAACCCCTTGAATTAAAGCTGAAAGTCTTCACTTCAATTGCATCTCGGTTGTTTCATTTCAAATCCATTGTGGTGGCGTACAGAGAGAAAATTATGAAAATTGTGTCGGTGTCCAAATATTTTCGGACCGAACCGTATCATATATTTTCGAACATTATATTGGTTGCCCCGTTCACTTCCATTGTAGCCCGGAGAGAGACTGCAAGAAAAAAAAAAATACTCAAAACTGTAATCATTTACTAAAAGCATATCTGTACATAGTAGGATTATGCTGTCTAAATATGCCCCAGGTTCAAAAATAGCCAAATCATCCCCATCTCAATGATTTTACCTATGAAGGCCTGTAGTTATTAATGATAGAAGCATCTGGGCTCCTCATTTTTAAAAGAGGTTTGATGATTGCAGTTTTCAGGGCCTCAGAGAATTACTTTTAGAATAAATTCATAAGTAAAGTTTATGAATTGGCCTTGAACAATCTCACTCTCGAGAAAGCTGCCATTGTACAAAATATAGCAAATACAGTAGATTATTCAGATAGGAAAAGGAGAGTAATTTTTTATTAAGGAGCAGTTATAATTTTTAGATGGAACTGTTTGCAGCGTAGGTGTGACTGTGACTGTAGTACACCATGGACTCTAGTACCTCCACAGTCTGAATGAGCAGTTTTATAAAACCATATGAAGGAGCAGTTTTATGAAACCATATGAGGGAGCAGTTTTATAAGACCATAGGGAGCAGTTTTATAAAACCATTTGATGGAGCAGTTTTATAAAACCATTTGATGGAGCAGTTTTATAAGACCATATGAGGGAGCAGTTTTATAAGACCATGTGAGGAGCAGTTTTATAAGACCATATGAGGAGCACTTTTATAAGACCATATGAGGGAGCAGTTTTATAAGACCATAGGGAGCAGTTTTATAAGATCGTATGAGGAGCAGTTTTATAAGACCATATTAGGGAGCAGTTTTATAAGACCGTTTGAGGGAGCAGTTTTATAAAACCATATGAGGGAGCAGTTTTATAAAACCATATGAGGGAGCTGTTTTATGAGACCATATGAGGAGCAGTTTTATAAAACCATATGAGGGAGCAGTTTTATGAGACCATATGAGGGAGCAGTTTTATAAGACCATATGAGGGAGCAGTTTTATGAGACCATATGAGGAGCAGTTTTATAAAACCATATGAGGGAGCAGTTTTATGAGACCATATGAGGGAGCAGTTTTATAAAACCATATGAGGGAGCAGTTTTATGAGACCATATGAGGGAGCAGTTTTATGAGACCATATGAGGGAGCAGTTTTATAAGACCATATGAAGGAGCAGTTTTATAAGACCATTTGAAGGAGCAGATTTAAAAGAACATATGAAATATTATAAGAACATATGAAGGAACAGTTATATAAGACCATATAAAGAATTATAAGACCATATGAAGTGTTATAAGATCATATGAAGGAGCCGTTTGTGATACTGTATGAAAGGGCAGTTTTATAAGACTGTGAAGGAGTCGTTTTATAAGACCAGAGAAAGGAGTAGTTTTTAAAGAACATATGAAATAGTATACACACTACATTACCGTCTACGTTAATTACTACTTCTCACACACACACACACACACACACACACACACACACACACACACACACACACCCAACTATAAAGAAATGACAGTTTCTCTTCTTATTCGCCTCATTTCTCCTCCCCTCCTCTCCTCCCCTTCTCTCTCCCCTCCACTCCTTCCCTCCTCTCCTCCCCTTCTCTCTCCCCTCCACTCCTTCCCTCCTCTCCTCCCCTTGTCCCTCCCCTCCACTCCTCTCCCATTCTCCTCTTGCCCCTCCCCTCCACTCACCTCTCCTCCCTGTTTGTTGCTCTTCTGTTGTGTATTTAGAGTCCTAATTTCTGAACGTGGGTTTGTGTGTGAGAGGGACAGTGTTTGTGTGTGTGTGTGTGTGTGTGTGTGTGTGTGGATGAGAGAGAGAGAGTGTTTGTGTGTGTGTGTGTGTGTGTGTGTTGTTTATGTACGTGTATGTGAGAGAGACACAGAGTTTGTGTGTGTGTATGTGAGAGAGACAGTGTGTGTGTGTATGTGAGAGAGACACAGAGTTTGTGTGTGTGTGTGTGTGTGTGTGTGTGTGTGTGTGTGTGTGTGTGTTGTGTGTGTGTGTGTGTAGGGTGCAGCCAGTCTCTCTGCAGCACTTTCACAAAAGACTGGTGACTCATCGCCACTTATGTCCCCCGCTCTTCCCCTGAAACACACACACAGATACACACATACAAAACACCACACACACCAAAAGCACCCAAATGACCCTTTACCTGCATTGCCATTACAAACACACATGCACACACACACACACACACCAGTAGATAAGCCAATTGGCCAGAGAACAGAGGCAGAAAGCTGAGATATAAAAGCAGACAGATAATTACAGTGAGTCATAGTAGGTTAGAAACACACAAGCACACACTCACAAACACAAATACGCATTCAAAAACACACATCCACCACCAACCCCCCCCAACACACAAACACACACACACACACACACCACACACACACTAACATGCATGGCACAGACATGGTATCTGAAGAAGCCCAGTGATGCTTGATAATGGTCAACCTGAAACAGCCTACTGAACTGGAAACACAATATTAGATTTATTACTCCTTACCTGTTAAATTGAACCTAAAATGTGTACTTCGTCATGCAGTTTTGTTTACATTTTTTTGTGATTGGTCTGCAATACACTAAGGAATATATACCTTTTTTCGTAAATTTTAAGATGAATAAATAGATAAATACTAAATAAAACTCACTTTGAATTGGACTGACTCCTGGTCTACGTGAATACAACCACAGGATTAGACAAGAAGGTAGTTGTCATTGCTCTGCAACTTGCATAAAAAGCATAAAATAAACACACAATTTACACAACATAGCACAACTAGAGTTGCAGTTTGGATCTGAGCCATAGCATAGCTGGTTTATGTCAGAAACCCCTGCCTACCCAGTCACACACACTCCCAAACATATACATGAAAACATGTTTGTCTTTCCATCTTTGTGGGGGCACCAGAGACATAACCCTTTCCTATTCCCTAACCTTAACCAAACCATAACCTTAACCTAGTGATTCCTACTGACCTTAACCAGTATTGCCTAAACCTAAAAGTAAACACAATTCTAACACTATGTCAAATTATGTTTTTCACAAAATCCAACCCTTAGCCAAATAATTGCATTAAATCTAGCTGGGCATGCCAAAAATCCTTGTTTTTCAGGTTTTACCATCTACATAAATTTGAATCAGAGTCACTCATGCTCTGAAGTAATCAGAGACAGGAATTGGAGAGCAGCTCTATGGGAAACCGGAGACTTTGTTTCCATCTGGTGGCGGAATCAAGCTATTAATTTCAGGTTTCAAGATATTGCTGTCATAAACGAGATACTCAAGGAATCAATTAACCAAAATGAATGTCAAGAAAGATGTGAATGTCCAGAAAATGATGTGAAGATATTTTTACATATTTAGTTTGCTACAAGCGCATAAAACATGTTCGGTAAGTACATGTACTGCAAACATACTGTCATATCAATGAAATGAGCATCCTGCACATGCCAATGAAATGAGCATCCTGCACATGCCAATGAAATGAGCATCTTGCACATGCCACTGAATTGAGCATCCTGCACATGCCAATGAAATAAGCATCCTGCACATGCCACTGAAATGAGCATCCTGTACATGCCACAGAAATGAGCATCCTGCACATGCTAATGAAATAAGCATCCTGCACATGCCACTGAAATGAGCATCCTGCACATGCTAATGAAATAAGCATCCTGCACATGCCACTGAAATGAGCATCCTGCACATGCCACTTAAATGAGCATCCTGCACATGCCACTGAAATGAGCATACTGCACATGCCAATGAAATAAGCATCCTGCACATGCCACTGAAATGAGCATCCTGCACATGCCACTGAAATGAGCATCCTGCACATGCAAATGAAATTAGTGGAGGCAGATTGTTCAATAGGAGGACATATAGTCCTGAAATTTCTAGCGGCACCAACTCATCCAAGCAGTTTTAAAAACCTTGCGTAATGCATTTCCTGCTTTTAATTGACAAAAACATTGAGAGCCATAACAACAAATAGCTATTTGATAATAAGATTACCTTGCGTGCTGTCAATAGTGGGGTTCTGACTGACCCAACTTCTAAATGTTCACATGATGGGATAAAATATAATCAGCAGCATTACAGAATAAAAATAAGCTAGTCATCCTTGTTTGCTAAATAATCACTTTGGGTATTGGGACAGTGAACAGGGAAATAATCAACTGGTTCACTGCAAAAATGGTTTAGCCACGATTATCTCTTCAATTCTCAAAACTTTAAACACAGATCCAAATTTTCAAACTACATTCACAAAACTCCTGACTCTTCTCTCAAAATAAAACCTCAAAACCATTTAATCTGTGCCCAAAATCAAACAATGCTTTCAGATCATACACAAAGCCAGTCAATATATTCACACTACAGAGCATTCATTAGACACTGCATAAAAAATGGAGAACACAGTACCCAGGGCAGGTAGTTACAGATTTAAAAAAAATTGTAAATAGTAGACTCATTTTGCAATAAAAAAGTATAATTATCAGAACTTAGTTCAGTGAATATATTGAGTACTGTAAGTGCTGCAAGAAATACAGTACTGAATGTCTGTATATTCGAGCAGTGGCATAAAACTACAGTAGTCCACTGTAAAAGCCCAATGATCAAAGAAAACTCTAAATGAAAAGCACATCACAATAAACTCATAAATGTTGTGCAACTGCAAAATCAAAGTCAGTGAGAGATTCACTCTGCCTCAGCGTCACGTCATTTTGCTGAGTTTGGCCAGAGGACTCTTCCTCCTCATCCACCACCTTTTACAAATACTCTTCCTCCTCGTCCACCACCTCTGACACATACTCTTCCTCCTCGTCCACCACCTCTGACACATACTCTTCTTCCTCCTCTACCACCTCTGACACGTTCTCTTCTCCTTTGCAGTTGGCCTGTACTCTGCTGGCAATACTCAGCCCTCATTCAGGGTGGTTGCGGTTGGCGGGTGTCCCTTTGGTTGATGCTTGGCAATGTGTGTGGATTGATTTCCTGCCTGTTGGGCCCTGTCCGGGGCCTCCCCCGGATAGGGCCACAGTGTCAATGGACCCCCTGTCTCAGCCCCAAGGTCTTACGCTGCTATATTATTGAACCGGGGGAGTAGGGTCAGTTCTCCTTCTCCACTATAAATCCTTGTTGATCTAAGGAATGCATTTTCTAAATTTTCCCTGTCTCCTGCCGTTTTAAACTTAGGAGGACATGAGGTCTTGGCCCACACCTGCGGAGTACCAGGCTTGAAAGACCCATTGCTGTCCCGGTCCAAAGCCCTCCTGGTTGTGTTGCAGATCAAGACGATACCTGACGATTTCAGCTGCCATAGTGCTGACACCTCCTCACTCCCCTGTGTTGTCCCTGTCCTTGTCCATCTGGTCATGCTTCCGACCTGGACTAGGTTTAAATAGACTCTGGACTCAGCCCACATGCATTTATTAATTATTACAATTTGTACTCTTACAGTTTTTCTCGATTGTTTACACACATTTTCTGAAAGAATGCCTCATATTCTCAGAACTCTACACACAAATCAAAAAACACACACACAATGGGCAAAACTCCTCAATTCTCCTGCAAAATAAAACTTTACATTCAAAACAATGTTATTTCTTCTCAAAATGGTATTTTGTTTTCAAATGACACACACAAACCATCATATGAATAGACATTCATAAGAACCAGTTGAACACTGATGTGCTCAATGTAAAACACTATGATGAATGGAAAACACTTTTTCTCCATTCATTATAATGACTTAGGCCTTTTTTTTTGTTCAGTGTTACACTTACTACAGACAGTACATACATAAGTGTGTTGTAAAATATTTGAGAATATTGTTTTTATACTCAGAACACGCAAATACACAGGAACAAATATATTTTATTTGTCCCACAAAAACAATGTACACAGTGTACATCCCATTCCCAACCAACACAAAGTTGCACATACACTACATACAAAACAACAGAGGAATTTACTGTACACAGTTACAGTAAAAAAAAAACTAAAAAACTACCATGCTGCATCCTCTTTTCTGTTGCGGTCTGGCCACAGCACCTCATCCACATCACAAGCAATGTTTTCCCGGGCCAAGCAGCGGGGGAAATATCGCCTAGCATGGCGATTCCAGCCATGAAAAGCATCAGCTGCTATATCTCCACATGCGTCCTCCATAGCTTGGAGAAGAGGTGTACGCATTTGTGGAGTTTGGTCATACACTTTCCATCTCCAGGCAGAAAAAAATTCCTCAATAGGATTGAGGAATGGAGAATATGGAG
>JACXGI010020584.1:0-10982 GCA_016801175.1 Esox masquinongy | reverse complement strand
GTTCTCTGATGAAAGTAAATTTTGCATTTCCTTTGGAAATCAAGGTCCCAGAGTCTGGAGGAAGAGAGGAGAGGCACAGAATCCACGTTGCTTGAAGTCCAGTGTAAAGTTTCCACAGTCAGTGATGGTTTGGGGTGCCATGTCATCTGCTGGTGTTGGTCCACTGTGTTTTCTGAGGTCCAAGGTCAATGCAGCCATCACCTGCACACAGTGCCAAAGCTACCAGTACCTGGTTTAAGGACCATGGTATCCTTGTTCTTAATTGGCCAGCAAACTCGCCTGACCTTAACCCTATAGAAAATCTATGGGGTATTGTGAAGAGGAAGATGCGATATGCCAGACCCAACAATGCAGAAGAGCTGAAGGCCACTATCAGAGCAACCTGGGCTCTCATAACACCTGAGCAGTCCCACAGACTAATCGACTCCATGCCACGCCACATTGCTGCAGTAATTCAGGCAAAAGGAGCCCCAACTAAGTATTGAGTGCTGTACATGCTTATACTTTTCATGTTCATACTTTTCAGTTGGCCAACATTTCTAAAAATCCTTTTTTTGTATTGGTCTTAAGTAATATTCTAATTTTCGGAGATACTGAATTTGGGATTTTCATTAGTTGTCAGTTTTAATCATCACGATTAAATGAAATAAACATTTGAAATATATCAGTCTGTGTGTAATGAATGAATATAATATCCAAGTTTCACTGTTTGAATGGAATTACTGAAATAAATCAACTCTAAATCAATTCTAATTATATGACCGGCACCTGTATAGATGCGTTTTACAATAAGTTTCTATCCAGGTGACATGTGCCTCTAAAAACAATTATATATAGTATATCCATCTATGCAAAGGTATCTATGCAATACCTTTTTAATAGCTCATTATCCATATGAGATGGAGATCTACAAACAAGTGTGGTGTGTTCCTGTACCTATCCTCTCAAAGGTACACCAATATTCAAAAGTAAATTCTCTGTATTTTATATTAAAATACATGTGTCAATACAACTCTATTACCAAATATAGATAACCTTTTTAATAATTTCCTATCAAGAAGACATCTGAAACCACATTTATATTGGTCACTGACCTTCCTTCTCCACAGTACAGTCTGTGGATTTGCCATTTTCAATTTCATCAATTTTAGTAGCTTTTGTCCTTCTCTACCACTATTTTTAATAGCTCACTATCCATATGAGCTACAAATCTACAAACACATGTGGTGTGTTCCTTTACATTTCCTGTATTATACAATTCTCTATATAAAATTTACTAACTACAATTTTGTTATTACAACTCAATTACCTAATTTACATGAACTATTTTTAATAGCTTCCAATCCAGATGACATGGACTTCTAAAACCACTTTCATTTTGTTCACTGACCTTCCTTGTCAACAGTACGCCCCTTAGTTTTGCCATTTTTGATTTTGGTGAATTTACAGGAATTTATATTTCTAAAGACTCTTTTTTATTAGCTCACTATCCATATGACTTAGAGATCTAAAAACAAGTGTGGTCTGTTCCGTTACCTCTGTTCTCAAAGGTACACCTCTTCTTTTCTCCAAATACATTACCTTGATTTTATTTTAAAATTACATGCATTATTACAACTCTATTACCTAATTCACATGAACTATTTTTAATAGCTTCCAATCCAGATGACATGTACCTCTAAAACCACTTGCATTTTGTTCACTGACCTTCCTTGTCAAGGGTACGCCCATTAGATTTTCCATTTTCAAATTCAGAAAATGTACAGGAACTTATCTTTCTAAACGACTATTTTTTAATAGCTCACTATCCATATGAGGTAGAGATCTACAAACAAGTGTGGTGTGTTCCATTACCTCTCTTCTGAAAGCTACACCTCTTCTTTTTTCCAAATTCATTACCTGTATTTCATTTTAAAATGACATGCATTATTACAACTCTATTACCAAATTCACTTGAACTATTTTTAATTGCTTCCAATCCAGATGACATGGACCTTTAAAACCACTTGAATTTTGTTCACTGATCTTCCTTGTCAAGAGTACGCCCCTTAGATTGGCCATTTCAAACATCGGTTAATTTACAGGAATTTATCTTTCAAACCACTCCTTTTTAATAGCTCAATATCTCTGTGAGTTAGAGATCTAAAAACAAGTGTGGTGTGTTCCATTACCTCTCTTCTGAAAGGTACACCTCTTATTTTTCCCAAATTCATTATCTTGATTTTATTTTAAAATTTCATGCATTGTTACAACTCTATTACATAATTCACATGAACTACTTTTAATAGCTTCCAATCCAGATGACATGGACCTCTAAAACCACTTGTACTTTGTTCAATGAACTTCCTTGTCAAGAGTACACGCCTTATATTTTCCATTTTCAATCTCAGTGATTGAACAGAAAAGCAATTGGAGAATTAGGTATGTATACCTACTGCAGTCAAAATAACTTGGAATTAAACACAGACAAAATAGTGGAGGTGGATATTGACATCAGAAAATTTCCCAATTTCTCCTCTCACATTGATGGGTCATTTCTTATAGCTAAATTAGACAAAGTTCCTAGGGTCCATCATCTCCCATAATCTCAATTGAGAGAACAAAATTGCAAGAGTTGTGGCATCTGAAAACAAAGTTGGATAGTGAGCTATTAAAAATATCACAGTCAATTACGACTTGACTCTACACATCAATCACAGAGTCCATTCTCATTTTCCTCCATAAACATCTGGATTGTGTCTGTGTCTGCCCACTGCAGAGGTAAACTGCAACACATTGTAGTGTCCACAGTAAGGGTCCTCAGATTCCACCTTCCGTCCATCAAGGTCTCTGCATAACTCGTTGGCTAGAAATCAGACAATAAATATCATTACTAAACATTTCCACCTTTATCACCCACTTTTACTGCAAGGCAGTACAGTTTGTAACTGGACAAATATCAGAATAAACAAATAGTAAACAATATGCTAATAAGAATGATGTTCACATTTTATTATTATTATTTTCATTTTAATTTTTATATTTTACCCCCTTTTTCTCCCAACCCCACTGTATAACCATGTGCCACCACTACAACAGTCCCTGTGGAGTCAGGAGAATCGTAGATCGACACAGGCTTCCTCCGAAACCTGTCTGATCAGCTGGTCTGTTTCTTTATACCCCCTCCCTTAACCATGTATTCAATGTGAGCCAACACATTGGAGGAAACGTTCGCTCACATTACCTTAAATGCATGGCCAGGTCAGAGGTGCCCGCCACGCCAGAGACGTTGCTGGAACGCGGTGGCACAATTAAATCCTCTATGCTGATTACCTCCCCCAATGCGACACAAGCCCAGTATGCACCACCCTACTGGATGCCCTGGCCACAATCAACAGTGGCATGACCGGGGCTGGAACCCATGGCCATGGTAGAAACTAACCTATTAGTGACTTAATCAATCAATGTGGGAGTGAAAACCTGCAAAATCAGCCCTCCGTGGAACCGGTTTGACACCTCTGCATTAAAGAATGAGAACAATTTACACACAAAAAATTAAAATAATTAAAAAAAAAATAATAATTGAAACATTGCACGAAATTTGGTATAAAAATTAAAAGGTGTACCTGTGAGAGTAGAGGGAAAAAACACACCACAGTTGTTTGTAGACGTCTAGCTCATATTGATAGTGAGCTATTAAAAAAGGATTGTATAGAAGGATAAATTCTGATAAAATCACTGAAATTGAAAATAGCAAAACAAATATAAAGAAGGCGTACTCTATATAAAGAAGGTCAGTAAACGAATGCAAGTGGTTTTAGAGGTCCATGTCATCTGGATGAATGCATTTAATTTTAAAATAAAATACAGGTAATGAATTTGGAAAAAAGAAGAGGTGTACCTGTCAGAAGAAAGGTAATGGAAGACATCATACTTGTTTTTAGATCTCTAACTCATATGGATAGTGTGCTATTAAAAAACAAGTGGTTTCGAAAGATAAAGTCCTGTAAATTAACCAAAATTGAAAATGGTCAAACTAAGGGGCGTACTCTTGACAAGAAATGTCAGTGAACAAAATGCAATTGGTTTTAGAGGTCCATGTCATCTGCATTGGAAGCTATTAAAATAGTTCATGTGAATTAGGTAATAGAGTTGCAATACTGCATGCAATTCAAAAATAAAATCAAGATAATGAATATTGAAAAAAGAAGAGGTGTACCTTTCAGAAGAAAGGTAATGGAAGACATCACACTTGTTTTTAGATGTCTAACTCATATGGATAGTGAGCTATTAAAAAAGAATGGTTTTGAAAGATAAATTCCTGTAAATTTACCGAAATTTGAAATGGCAATTCTAAGGGGCATACTCTTGACAAGGAAGGTCAGTGAACAAAATGTAAGTGGTTTTAGAGGTCCATGTCATCTGGATTGTAAGCTATTGAAAATAGTTCATGTGAATTAGGTACTATAGTTGTAATAATGCATGTAATTCTAAAATAAAATCAAGATAATGAAAATTGAAAAAATAAGAAGTGTACCTTTGAAAAGAAAGTAACCGGAACACACTACACTTGTTTTTAGATCTCTAACTCATAGGGATAGTGAGCTATTAAAAAAGAGTTGTTTCGAAAGATAAATTCCTGTAAATTGACTAAAATCGAACATGGCAAAACTAAGGAGTGTACCCTTCAAAAGGAAGGTCAGTGAACAAAATTCAAGTGGTTTTAGAAGTCCATGTCATCTGGATTGGAACCTATTAAAAATAGTTCATGTGAATTAGGTAAAAGAGTTGTAACAATGCATGAAATTTTAAAATAAAATCAAGATAATAAATTTGGAAAAAGCAAGAGGTGTTCCTGTCCGTAGAGAGGTAAAGGAACACAACACATTTGTTTCTAGATCTCTAAGTCATATGGATAGTGAGCTATTAAAAAATAGTCACTTCGAAAGATAAATTCCTGTAAATTTACCAAAATTTGAAATGGCAATTCTAAGGGGCGTACCCTTCACAAAGAAGGTCAGTGAACAAAATGCAAGTGGTTTTAGATGTCCATGTCATCTGGATTGGAAGCTATTTAAAATTGTTCATGTAAATTAGGGAAGAGTTGTAACAATACATGAAATTTTAAAATGAAATCAAGCTAATGAATTTGGAAAAAAGAAGAGGTGCACCTTTCAGAATAGAGGTAATGGAACACAACACAATTGTTTTTGGATCTCTAACTCATATGGATAGTGTGCTATTAAAAAAAGAGTGGTTTCGAAAGATAAATTCCTGTAAATTTACCGAAATTGAAAATGTACAATCTAAGGGGCGTACCCTTGACAAGGAAGGTCAGTGAACAAAATGCAAGTTGTTTTAGAGGTCCATGTCATCTGGATTTGAAGCTATTAAAAATAGTCAATGCAAATTATGTAATAAGAGTTGTAATAATGCATGTAACTTTGAAAGTAAATACACAATGAATTTCGAAAAAAGAAGAGGTGTACCTTTCAGAATAGAGGTAATGGAACACAGCACACTTGTTTGTAGATCTCTAACTCATATGGATAGTGTGCTATTAAAAAATAGTCGCTTACAAAGATAAGTTCCTGTAAATTTACCGAAATCTAAAATGGCAAATCTAAGGGGCGTACCCTTGACAAGGAAGGTCAGTGAACAAAATGCAAGGGGTTTTAGAAGTCCATGTCATCTGGATTAGAAGCTATTAAAAATAGTTCATGTGAATTAGTTAATAGAGTTGTAATAATGCATGCATTTATAAAATGAAATACAGATAATGAATATTGATAAAAGAGGTGTACCTTTCAGAAGACAGGGAAAGGAACAGACCACACTTGTTTGTAGGTCTCTAGCTGATGTGGATATTGAGCTATTAAAAACGTATTGTAAAGAAGGATAAATTCCAGTATAATCACTGAAATGTAAAAGGGCAAATCTAAAGGTCAACATACAAGTGGTTGTAGGTCTATATGTCACTTCTATAAGAATCTATTCTAAAATGAAATATATAATGTCTAACAACCAAAATATATGTAGAAAATTTGAGTTTTGTTTAATAACACAAAAAGTGTCTGTACCTATGATTTTCCTTTACAGGGGCATCTATTATTAGGGTTGACACAAAATAAAATATATTTCTTTAGTTACATTGAATCACCAGTATTGCACTTTCAAGACGGTCCCCAAACTACTGAACTGACATTCGACAGCGTTTTGCGACATTTTGGGCTCTCCTAAACGAAAAGTTCGATTTTCGATCAAATCAAAGGGTGTACCTTGCTCTCTACCCTAATCCAGTTGTATATATTCCACTGTCGTCTTTGTACGATTTTATTTGGAAGAGGTATTGACGATCAAACTCCGAATATCAAACATTAAACCAAATTTACCCCGGTCAGAATAAGACGATGTGAACCCTTTGGTGTTCCATAGTTTGGTGGTATACTTAACGCATGTAAAAAGCACCTGAAAACCGGCATACCAAGCGTTTTCTTCGCCAATAAATGCAGTATAGACGTTTTCAGTGACAATTTACACGTTTTCAACGCGTGTTTAGAGAAAAAACAAAAACGCCCGTTCAGATTAGGACGATGTGAACCCTTTGGCGTTCCATACGTTACAGGTGTTCAGAGCGCGTGTTTGGTCGGTCTTTACAGGCGTTTTGATCGCGTGCTTGGTCGTTCATTACAGGCGTTCTGAACGCGTGTTTGGTCAGTCGTTCGGAATTTGTGCTGCCTTATTATCGATACACATTCCTGATTATAGTATCTACATGAACCTCAGGCTTAATGGGCTTAATTCTTGCTCCGTACAAAATTAAACTCTCAGCATAGACTTTTCTGTTTTTACAACAATGGTTGTTTACAACAAGAATCTCTCTCCAGACTCATTCCTTCTGTAATGTAATAAGTGGGTCTATTTCAACAAAAGTATAACATTCCTATTTAAATGGTACTTGAATACAATGTTTATACAAATTTAGTGTACTAAAGCACATAGTTCCTAAATAGTAAATGTAAGTATACTTTTGGCCAGGGGCACCCTGATAGTAAGTGTGATTTTGCATCCGGTACCCAAAATCAGCATGTGAGATAATTAACCACTAAAGGTACTGGTAAATACTGCAATCCAAGTTTGACTGGATTGAGCCCATTAATCCAGCATGTTAAAATATCCCTTGGTGCAACCTGTACTGCATACAATGCTTTTTAGAAATACATGATCTGCTCACTATCTTATTTGCAATACCCGTAATGGTGTCATTATCTTGGTGTTCTGAGGACATTACCTTGTCTCTTTACTTTCCCTATTACTCCATCACTCTCTTTTTCTGTAGAGTATCCACAGGGGTCACTGTGCTGTAAAAAGGTGTTCCTGGTGTCTGTCACATCATCCTATTTAACATCTTCTCCATTCTCAGGAAATACATACCCACCAGGGCTGGGGTTAATCTCATTTTAATACAGTAGCTTAGTTAAATCATCAGTGTACTTCAGAAATAGAAAATCTTGAAAGATGTTTTTGTTTTTTAATTAAAGTTCCTGAGCTACATTTACTGTTATGACCCCATCATTATGCTTTATTAAACAGAAAATTGGTTAAAGTTATTTTTTGCTCAAAGAGTAATGGGACAGGTTCAAACTAGGGCTGTCATGATATCAGATTTTCACTACACGATTATCGTGGCCAAAAGAATTCACAGTAATGATATTATCGCGGTATCTATAGAAAATTTAAAAAAATAATCATAATAATGCTGTCAGTCAAATTCATCCTTAACTTTGTTTATTGGGTTTTGTCTCCTTTTTGGCAAATGAATTACACTCAAAATATGAGTGTTGGGAGGTGGAGAGAGTCTGTAACGATAACTGTACAAATTAAAAGCATACAAAAAGAACCTTTACACTTAATGGTTAGTGAAAAGTCAACCAGACTAACTGATAAACAAAAGATCCACAAGGCCTAACATCTGCCATCAATACAATGTCAACTGAAACAAAATCACTTGCGAGGACTCCGGGGAGCAGGGGACAGAGAGTTTGTGTGTGAGACTACAGGCTGACAACTAACCACTCTGATATATTGTGACTTAATGTCCACTGACCATATCCTTACATAATTTTTTCCTCTTTCCATTTCTCACATTGTCTATGGCAAATTTTTATGAAGGAAGACAAGCATGTTTAGTTTATCAGATTTCAAGCTGGAGTGAAACACTGTCTGAATGTTCCCCGAAGAACTGAAAAGTCTTTCTGATGCAACACTGGTGGCAGGAATACAAAGGACCTTCCATGCCAGTTTTGGCAACCTTGGAAACTCCTCCTCATTAGCTTTCCACCACTGCAGTGGGTCTTTATCCACAGGAATGACAGGCATGGATGTGTATGTAGAAACTTCTAGGACTGCTGTTTGTTTCACCATATCTGTTCCTGCTGATTGTTCCTTCTCCTGCTGTTTTCTCATTGTTATCATTTTGAGAATACCAGGCAAGCCCTTTGAGGCCTCAGGGCTGGAGACACTGGTCCCCACCTCTTCACATTCTCCTCTGGCAGAAGACTCCTGTGAGAGAGAACAAGAGCTACCTTCCCTGACAGAAAACTCCTCTGTGACCTGCTTCTCTAGCTGTCTTTTGATTGCAGGGATCGAGTCAGCCTCTTCCGTGAAGTTTAACTTGAACCGCGGGTCCAGTACACAGGCCATGTTCATCACTGTAGATGATGAACCCAGAGGAAAATTGCATTATTATAGGAGCTCATAAAACACAAAATCAAACGGCAAGCTCAAGAGTAGTAATAAAATAAGAATATGAATAAGATAAAAAGAAAACTAATATGGATATCCAGGATACACAAGTTAAGTCAGAGGATTTCAGCCTACTCACCTGTATATCCAAATATATAGCCATATCCAAATCTTCATACCGCTCTTGTAAGTTCTTGCAGATGGCACGTTTCATGCTCCTCACTAGGCTGCTGTCGTCATCCTCTTCTGCCAGGATGGATTCAGTCAGATGCTGAAGGACAGGTCTCAGGGAGGAGATTGTGATACAGGTCTCTGCAGCCAGGGAATCAGTAATTGTTCTGAGTGGCTTCAGCACCCTACAAGTGTTCTCAAGACCAGAGATGTATGACCCCTTCAGCACAAGGTGCCTGGTACTTCTGTCACCCATGAGAGTAGCTGCCACTGCAGTATGCAGTATGCAACAAACCTGCAAACATTATATTAGATAAAGTTAGAAATGTTTTCCAAATTCCTAATCTACACAACAGGCTTGCTGAGCAGAGTGCAGGAAATGTGTGTGTGTCTGATAGTGAGAAAAAGAGAGAGAGAATGAGAGAAAGAGAGTATGAGAGAAAGAAAAAGAGAGGGTGTGAATGAGAGAAACAGAGAGTGAGTGAGAGGCAAGCGAGTGTGTAGTGCATGGTAAGGGAAACATTATTTACTAAATACTAATAACTAATGCATTTCTTGATTTATCTATGTTGTTACATTTGTTGTACATTCATGCACTCAGTGCCTTTTAAATTGAGTAGGGCTATCTTGACACTGACAGAATCGTTCTATGGACGGGATATTGTCATATCCAAGAAATTCAAACCTACCTGGAAATCATGTCTTACGTGGACCTCCATCTAGTCACAACGTCTTGGATCAAGGTATGTTGAGGGAGATTTAGTTCTGCTTGCTTTTTTGCCAGCTCCCTCCTTCTCTTCCATGAGTGGTTAAATCCTTGGACAATACTCCTGCAAGCCCTCACAGCAGCATCCACATGGTCAATTTTCAGGGCCTTTCCAAGTGCAATATTTAAATTATGTCCAAAGCAGCTGGATCCAGGTTGATGGGAGGATGGATTTGAATTCAGCCTTCATATTGGATGCATTGTCAGTAGTGACACACATGACTGCTGTCTGGTCAATTCCCCACTCTTTAATTACATTTTCAAATGTCTGTTTGATGTTTTCACTTGTGTGGTCATCAGGTAAAAAAGCAGTCTCTAGACATGCAGCTTTCATTTCCCATGCCGGCGTGATGAAGTGAGCTGTTAAGATCATATAGGAGTGTCCAGTATTATTGGTCCAGAGATCAGTTGTAAATGCAGTGTTCGGCTTCAGCCAAAGAGCTGACAATGTCAGCTTTTACTTTTAGGTACATGTTTGGGATTTCTTTATCAGAAAATTGCTGTCTTCTTGGTATTTGGTATTTTGGAGCAACTGTTTTCATCAATGCTTTAAACCCTGGCCTCTCTACAATTCTAAAGGACATCATGTCCTTTGCTATGAAGTAGGCCAATGATTTAGTGATGGCTTCATCCTGACCTGCACTAGCCATGTCTACTGTCTTTTCTTCTCCACTGACTCAAACAGCGTTAGCTGACCTGAATCCCTGCCTCTCACTTGCTTCTTTGACGCTACCTAAATATCCGGGAGACAGAAAATACTGTGAAGTCCAACGCCATGATAACTTAGCTTTAACAACACAACTAAGACCTTAATGTAACATTTCCTGTGTCAGGGCTAGCAAACTAACTGCAACTTACTCTCTCTACCGTGGCGAAATCTGCAGGATGATGGATGCGAAGGTGGGTGAACAGGTTTGTGGTATTGCCTCCTTTTGCGGTTACTGTTAATCGGCACTTCCTGCAGACTGGGATGTCTAGTACCAACACCCTGTCTTTTTTACAGAATCCAAAGAACTCCCACACTGGCGAGCTAACTTTTTCGGGTGTGGGTAGAGTGTCTCGCTCTCTTCTGTCACCTCCTCCGACATGATTTTGCGCGGCAGGAGTTGCCACACACTGTGGTAGTATCAATCAATCAATCAAATTTATTTATAAAGCCCTTTTTACATCAGCAGTTGTCACAAAGTGCTTTTACAAAACACCCGGCCTTAAAACCCCAAGGAGCAAACAACAGTAGTGTTGAATTTCAGTGGCTAGGAAAAACTCCCTAAGAAGGCCGAAATTTAGGAAGAAACCTAGAGAGGACCCAGGCTCAGAGGGG
>JACXGI010020583.1:0-10962 GCA_016801175.1 Esox masquinongy | reverse complement strand
GGTGTGAGCGTGTGGTGTGAGTGTGGGTGGTGTGAGCGTGTGGTGTGAGTGTGGGAGTGTGTTTGGTGTGAGCGTGTGGTGTGAGTGTGGGAGTGTGTTTGGTGTGAGCGTGTGGTGTGAGTGTGGGTGGTGGGAGTGTGGGTGGTGTGAGCGTGTGGTGTGAGTGTGGGAGTGTGTGTGGTGTGAGTGTGTGTGGTGTGAGTGTGTGGTGTGAGTGTGGGAGTGTGTGTGGTGTGAGTGTGTGCGTGTGCTGACCACTCCTTTTAGGTTGTGTCGTCTCTTTAGTCGTGGTTCTTGAAGGAAAAACTTCTCTTCTGGTGACTCGTCACTGGAACCATCTGACTGGCCAATAGATTTAGGCTCCTCCCCCATCCCCTGTGAGATGATGGTTGGGGGAATGTCTCTGGGCAGGCTCTGAGAGTGAAAGGGTAAGAGAGGGAGATAAAGAGATAAAGACAAACTCAAACATTTTAGGCACAGGTATGCTTGTGGGGTGCTGTCCATTTGAGTAAACCTGGTTCTTTGATCAGATTTAAGAAATTGTATTCAGACAGTTAATTTACATAGTTATTAAATGTTAAGCTGAACCCGGTGTGCTAGTGATTAACTGAAACAGGTGTGCTAGTGATTAGCTGAAACAGGTGTGCTAGTGATTAGCTGAAACAGGTGTGCTAGTGATTAACTGAAACAGGTGTGCTAGTGATTAACTGAAACAGGTGTGCTAGTGATTAGCTGAAACAGGTGTGCTAGTAATTGGCTGAATCATTTTTAAAAAGAATCATGTTTATCAATAGTATCAATTTAGCATTTTTAAGTCATTTAGGATGTTTATCAATAGCAGAGATGGGTAGTATTTATGATACATGTATTTCAAATATGTATTTCAAATACAAAAAAAGATTTGGTAATTTGAATTTGATAGGGTTGATGAAAATGGCTTCATATTTTGAATAAAAATACTTTAGTGTTTTGTATTTTGACGTTTAAAAATGCTGGAAAATACTTGTAAGAAGTCTACATGATGACATCATAAAAATGCTGCCTCTGATTGGTGCCTACTCAGTAATTTGCCCAGACTTGTTAAGATCAGAACAGAAAATCAATCAAATTTATTTATAAAGCCCTTTTTACATCAGCAGTTGTAACAAAGTGCTTTTACAAAACACCCGGCCTTAAAATTGATCCATACCCGAAGAAGGTCATGATGAAAAACATGTTGGTTGCCAGCTTTCCATTGATTTTTAGTATAAATTGCTACAATTTTTAATAGTCCATGTTAAGTTTTGGTGTTCGTTTTAGTAGCCTAGGCTAAATCGTTTACCAATTTACTTAATGTACTAGCTAAGTATTTGACCGAAGTAGCAGCCCTGACAGTTAAAGGAAAAGTTGGCTATTTTTTAACCTGGGGCCTATTTACAGATTATCTAACATGATCCTAGTTCATAGACACATTTGTTTTTCGTAAATGATTTCAGTTTTGAGTTTTTCCGATTTTTCCTGCAGTCTCTCTCTGGGCTAAAATGGAACTGAACGAGACAACCGACATAGTGTTCGAAAATATATGACACATTTGGTTTTCCAAAATAGGGAGGCCACAGTGTATTGAAATAGGTCTCCGTATGTTCTCCTGAAAAAATTGTGTCAAAATAAGCATATCAATGGTTATGTTCTACGTGAAACAGAACAATTTTTTTCGTAAACAATGCACTACCAAACAACATAAACGAGCTAACAGCGCGGTGCTGTTTCAAAACAGCTGAACTATGGTGCTGATCTGATTGGAGTTTACCAGCTAACAACAAGCACAATTTACGGACAGTTATCAAAATGTTTAGAGAATGTGCAGTCCCCTATTGTGTTAATAAAATTAATTATAGCTAATTGTCTAAAAGACAGGCCATCATTCCGGAATGTTATCAGTCAAGGAAAATAACTGACATGGTCGTTCCCAAAAGTATCAAAATCTTGCCAATGCTCCGTAGTAGCAATAATTTCAGTTCCTCCCCATACTATTCCTGCAGAACGGGACTTACGACAGAATTATCCAAATAGCTATTACAGTACACGCCTACTTACAGAATTGAGAGTTGTTTGTTTAATCCCTCCAGCCTCTGCCTCTTCTTCCAGTTTATTTTGGGGACGTGGAAGGTTCAGAAAACTGCCTGGTTGATAAAAGCTTGAAAGTCAATGCCATCTGTTGCACACGCTGGAGCCGATTCAGCCTCATCCACAGACACATCAAGGTTCTCGATGGCATTAGTTAGCAATAAAGCTTACTCCTAACGTGAGCTACGGTTTTGTAAACAAAGCCGGTTGCTGGATAAATCCTCCTCGCAGACAGATTTGCATTGATTTACCAGCAGCTAATTCAACATGTTAGCATTTTTGTTTGAGCTAGTAGTTTATACTAGCTAATGTGAGCTACAGTTGTGTAAACAAAGCCGGTTGCTGGATAAATCCCCCTTGCAGACAGATTTGTGTCAGTTTACTAGCAGCTAATACAACTTGCTGGCATTTTTGTTTGAGCTCGTTGTCTATACTAGCTAAAGTGAGCTACAGTTTTGGAAAACTGAATATATCATATATTTTCTAATGCTATTTCGGTTGCCCCATTCACTTACATTGTAGTCTGGAGAGAGGCTTCCTTTAAACAAAATGTACAAAATAAAAACTGCAATAATTTCAAAAGATATGTCTCTACAATCCAGGATTATGCTAGATAATCTGAAAAATGGCCCCAGATTCAAAAGTAGTGAATTTTTCCTTTAATGTTAGCTTGCTACTTTCAGACTATGTTAAGTATTCGTGGGTTGTGCACGAAAAATAGAATAATAAAGCGTTTCAGTGTTGTACAACATTACATTATAATGCCACGATATGGTGTAACTTGTTAAATGCACACGTGTTCCTTATTGTCATTAACAATGTTGTGCTGCAACGCCATTAAAGAGCAGGTTGTCAACCCATCCACCACTCGCTCACATCACCCTAACCCTAAACATTAAACTGTTGGTTACTTTAAAACTAACTTTCATCTGGGTGATCACAGGGATATGTGAATATTTGATCTGTTAACTGGTTGCATATGTCAGATTTATCGCATGACTCGTTAGGCAGAGAAAAGCTGTTGCTATCAAACATTGTCTACTTAATCAACTGAGTCAGTGTACTGGTGAAGGGATAGAGCAAATACGCTGATAGATGGAATCAACTGAGTCCATGTACTGGTGAAGGGATAGATCAAATAGGCTGATAGATGGAATCAACTGAGTCAGTGTACTGGTGAAGGGATGAATCAAATAGGCTAAAAGATGGAATCAACTGAGTCAGTGTACTGGTGAAGGGATGGATCAAATAGGCTGATAGATGGAATCAACTGAGTCAGTGTCCTGTTGAAGGGAGAGATCAAATAGGCTGATAGAGGGAAGGTTTGCAAAGTGATTTCATGCTCCCTTGTAAAAGTATTTTTTGTATTTTAAAAATATAAAAATACAGTAGTTTATTTTGATACACTTAAAATTAAGGTATTTGGTATCTTATTTTAAAATACATTTTGATGTATCTTTGCCCATCTCTGATCAATAGCAGAATTGTGTAATTTGGCATTTGAGTGTATTTGTTGTGTTATTTAAAAGTAATTTAGAGCTAATTCAAAGTCATGGATTAAAATCTAAAATACAATAAAGATCATCATTGTAAAAATCATGTAGATAACATTTTTACTTGTTAGTAAAAATGTTAATAATTATTATAAAAATATAGAAATTACACATATAAATTACTAAATAATCTGCAGTTTTTTTTCCTGTAAATCCTCCCATCTCTACTGTACCAACTGGACTATGGTCACTAACATCCAAAGGGGAAACCCCATATGCAACTTATCACTTATTTATAAAAATAAGTCAGATAATTGTTGACTTTGTAGTCTCTTATCTATAAAATAAGTCAGATAATTGTTGATTTGGTAGTCTCTTATTTATAAAAATAAGTCAGATAATTGTTGACTTGGTAGTCTCTTATTTATAAAAATAAGTCAGATAATTGTTGACTTGGTAGTCTCTTAAATGTGGACATGTGGGTGTATTAATCAGCTGAGTCATGTTTAAGTTTGTACAAAAATAACTTTGTAAAGTCCAAACAGCTCAATAACTGAGATGAAATCAGTAAGTTCAATCAGTAAGTAAAAATAATTTCTAAGCACAGGGGTGGGGGTTGTAAACTCCCATCACTTAAAGCCAGACCTTGTGGTGGTGTTGGTATTACCTGGTCTAGAGCAGTATCTTTAGACAGCCTTCGGAGCCGAGATTCCAGAGTGACGATCTTTGCCTCTTTACGAACAATCTCTATTTGCAACTCATCACTCTTCTCCTCCAACTCTCTGATCTACCCCCACCCCCCACACACACACACATATATACACACACACACATATACACACACACACACACACACATATACACTTGGTGTGTCAAAATAAAACAGGAATATTTGAGAAGTATTCATGTTATCCTAAACCTGAAAACAATCTAATCCACTGTAAACGAATCACATCTCTAACTGAAATCGAATCCTTTTACAAATTTAATTTTAACCCTAATTTAAACCTAACACAAATCAGATGTATTATCATAATCCTAACCATCTAATTCTAACCCTAATCATATTGTTGTCCTACTCCTAACGGTAATCTAACCCTTGTCTAATCCCAACCCTAAACCCCAAGCGCTACCTCACCTGTTTCCTGTATTTGTCTTTATCAACCAGACCCTGTGAGAAATGATGTTGTGCTTCATCTCTGGACCGGAATGCCTGTATACACACACAGACACACGCACATATACACACACATAAACACAGACAGACACACACACACACACATACATACACACATACAAAATAATTTAAAGCACTTGAGTAAAACTAGTCAGTTGAACACTGAACCTGCATCAACAGGCATAGGTAACTGGTCAATCTAATTCTCATGAGCATTCATTTCGTAACCTTCTTTATTCTTGAGTGGCATTACCTGATCTCCTAATTATGTGACTAACTCTAAATCTAACTGTGTTACCAGGTATCCTAATTATCTGATAACTCTGAACCTAACTGTGTTACCAGGTCTCCTAATTATGTGACTAACTCTGAACCTAACTGTGTTACCAGGTATCCTAATTATGTGACTAACTCTGAACCTAACTGTGTTACCTGGTCTCCTAATTATCTGATAACTCTGAACCTAACTGTGTTACCAGGTCTCCTAATTATGTGACTAACTCTGAACCTAACTGTGTTACCTGGTCTCCTAATTATCTGACTAACTCTAATCCTAACGGTGTTACCTGATCTCTCTCCTTCTCCACTTCTTCTAACTGGATGTTGATGGTGTTCATGCGGTTTCTGTACATCTCACAGTCCTTCTGCAGGGTTGAGCTCTTTAACTCCAGATCCTCTTTCTCCTGCAGGTACTACACCACACATATGTACACAAAAGACACATTGCAAACGTGTGCACACAACACAGACACATCTCTGGACAAATTATTTGGGATTTTGTATCTAGTGAGAAAAGTTAAGTATTATTATGAACATTTGTTCCAGAGGTCTTGTTAATGTGTGTGTGTGTGTGTGTGTGTGTGTGTGTGGGGGGGGGGGGGGGGGGGTAATGCAAGGTCCTACCAACAAAATAAAATGCAGCACTCTGGTACCCTGTATGACCCATTTTGTTAAATGTAATGCAGTGGAACTTTGACGCACATGGAACTTTGACCAACTAATTTTCTAAACCTAGATGTTGTTTTGTAAGAGGGAGCCTAGAGGTTTCACCACTGTATGTGTACTGTATGTGTACTGTGCGTGTGTGTTACCTTGTCTCGTAACTCCTCAGCCTGTCTCATTTCACCACTGTATGTGTACTGTATGTGTACTGTGCGTGTGTGTTACCTTGTCTCGTAACTCCTCGGCCTGTCTCATTTCTTCATGTAGGTTGTAGAGTCGGTTCACCAGATCCTGGCGGTCCTCCAGCGCCTCCTGTCTGTCATGTTCCAGTATGTCCACGATTGCCTTGTCAGAAGCAGGCAGGGGCCCTGGCTACACAAACACACACATAGACACACACAGACACATAGACACACACAGACACACACCCATACACAATCATAGACACACACACACACAGACACACACATAGACACACACACTTGAATGTATCATTTAGATTTTCTATATCAATAACTCTGTCGGGTTTGAACCAAAGTGTGACATTGTGTCATTATTAATATTGCTCTACAGAAAGTTGCCAGTGGTGTTTTTATTTTATTGTTAGGTTTTTGTATTCTGTTGTTGGTTTCTATAAAACATACATTTTCTGTTTGTACGCTGTCTCGTTGCCAGGTAACCCACCAAAATTGTCTGGTAGGTTACCTGGTTTTAAGATTTTTTCTGATACCAGTTTTAAAGTTTTATCGTTTTAAATACACGTTTTATTCATTTGAGTTTCTGGATTTTATACCTTAACTGAATTTGTGGGTTTTATACTTTTAAACAAGTTCTTCTCTACTCACGTTGTGGTTAGCCCTTGGGCTGGGACCACTAACTACTACCTCTCGTGTAGCGTAAGGCCCGAGATGGAGACATTAACCACTAGCTACTAACTCCCGTGTAGCGTAAGGCCCGAGATGGAGACATTAACCACTAGCTACTACCTCTCGTGTAGCATAAGGCCCATGATGGAGACATTAACCACTAGCTACAACCTCCTGTGTAGCGTAAGGCCCGAGATGGAGACATTAACCACTAGCTACAACCTCCTGTGTAGCGTAAGGGCCGAGATGGAGACATTAACCACTAGCTACAACCTCCTGTGTAGCGTAAGGGCCGAGATGGAGACATTAACCACTAGCTACAACCTCCTGTGTAGCGTAAGGGCCGAGATGGAGACATTAACCACTAGCTACAACCTCTCGTGTAGCATAAGGCCCGTGATGGAGACATTAACTACTATCTACTACCTCCCATGTAGCGTAAAGGCCAGAGATGGAGATTTCAACCCACAAGGACACTGCCATGAAGTGCAAAATTTGCGAGATGTTTGTGGTAGTGGAGAAAGAGGATTTTATTGAAGGTTTTGTCTGTGACAAAAGCCAGCAGACAAACCACCTGAAAGAACGGATTATCAAAGTTCTTTCAGAGATTAAAATATTGAACAATTGCTTTGTTATTTTAAAAGACAATACCCGAATGCAAGAGGCGTTCGAGATAACATTGTTAACCGGTTGGAGTGACTTTGGTGCCTTCACTTCCAAACTGGGGGCGTTGGTGATGCATGCCGAGGACACTACCAACACGGACAAGTGTATGGAGCATTTTTCTCTTCTAGCGCCTCCATCTACTTTGACTTGCTCCACCCCCCATCTGCCGCCTGATGATTTTATGGTAACAAAACAGAAGAAGCACGGCAGGCATGTTTTACTTCCTCCACCAACTCAGTGGGAACAGCATCTGTCGAACCGGTTCAAAGTTCTGGCCCAACATTCTTTAGAGCCCATCAAGCCTCTTGATGATTATCATGCGCTGGGGCCGACATCGACGCTAGAGATAATAATTGTCGGTGACCCGATTGTGCAGGATGTGGAACTACTCCCAGCGGTTGGTCACTCACAGGTACACTGTATTCCTGGAGCTCACATTTCTAATATCAAGAAGAAACTTCCGTCCCTGCTGAAAACTACCAATGTGAGTAGAATCATGTTGTGAGTAGAACACATGTTGGCTCTAATGACACTGCAGCCCGTCAGTCAGAGACTATAAAGAGGACTTCAAAGATCTTATCTGTGCAATACAAAGCTCAAAAAAGAGACTTGTTGTTTCTGGGCTTCTTCTGTGCATGAGCGCTACAAGCCTACTAAATTAGTAGGGTTAGGGTACATTTAGTAGGGTTAGGGTACATTTAGTAGGGTTAGGGCACATTTAGTAGGCTTCTAATACTCAATATCTGGCTGAAGTTCGATTGTGACAATGAGAAGATATGTTTTATTGACAAATTTGACACTTTTTGGACCCTTACTTTTAAAACAAGACGGTTTACATCCTAACAACAGAGGAGCCGAAGTGCTATCATGCAACATTCAGAACTATTTATTGATATGGCTATTTGAATTTGACCCGTGTAGAAAAGATTGTCCGACCACTCATCTCTCTGCCTTTGACTCGACTTTAAGTCTAGGTGTCTCTAAGATTTAAACAATTGTGTCTTGTCTCTACTCTAAAAACTACCTACCCGTGTTGGTGTTAAATGGTTAATGAATTTGAAAAATACAAGAATGTGTTTGTATTGAAGGTCTCAACATACTAAAAAAACAACTAAAAAAGAATACACAGAAAAAGACGAGGTCCGAAATGATTAGGCTGTGATCCGCGCGTCTTTGCACGCCTCTCCTGGGGGTTGTAGTGGAGATATCGAGTTGATTTCAATGCCAATGCATGTATCTTAGTGCAGCTTTCGACACCATAGACCACAACATTTTTATTGACAGACTTAGAAATTGGGTTGGGATCTCTGGGATTGCACTAGATTGGTTCAAGTCCTATCTGTCTAATAGAGCATGGGTAGTGTCCATTAACAATGATATGTCTTCTTCTGTTCCTGTTATATGTGGTGTTCCACAGGGTTCCATCCTGGGGCCAATCCTGTTTTCTCTATATATGCTTTGTAGAAAATTAATTTATTATTATATCCTTATTTTTTCAATTTTCTGTTAGAAGGTCTCCGTACTCTGTATGCTTGAAACATTACGTATACTCAACAACTTGTCTTTCCCTGTCAGCAACTCATGATGTCTCTATCTGTGTTCAGGGGCAGTAATGAATGGAATGTCGGCTGAGTAATGCTCCTAGTCTCCATCTACTCTATGTGTGGTAGACTAGGTCTTGGGCCTAGCAGAAACCACTAGAAGTCTCGCTTTTGGAGGTACGTCTTAATAGCAGCAGTGGGGCTCCTGCTCCTTGTATTATAGAGGTGAACAGGACTCTATTCCTTATGGGGAGAGCTGAGTTAACAAAACAACCAATAGTAACATGCCCCTGCTGTCATGTGTGAGCTTTTACCAAGTTGTCTGGGCAACCGACATTCTATGATTACCTATGACTCCTGGATCTATGTCTGTATGCTACCTTGCATTCTCTAGGCTACATCATGGCAACAACAATTCTTTTTATGTACATTTTTACAAGTGCTGATGTCATCACCTGTACAGCTAGGAAAGAATATAAGATTGAACCTCGGCAATATAAAAATCAGAACAACTGTCATGACACCACTCTGTGTTGGTCTCTGTACTTGTACTCTTTTTGTCATGATGCTTGTTCCCGTATATACGATCAAACCTGAAATAATTAACTGTTATGCTAATGACTGAAGGAGTTTTTACTTGATAAATTGCGAACATTTTCCATTTTCCACAGCTTCCATTACGTAGTATAATTTGGCAGCATGAGATTTCTTTTCATTGTTATGCAGATGATACGCAGTTGTATTTGTCGGTTAAGTCAAATTATTTGAGCAAGTTGTGTATTCTGCATAATTGCCTTGAAGACGTTACAAACTGGATGTCCAATAATTTTCTTCAGTTAAACACTGATAAAACCAAAGTTTTAATTATTGGCCCCCCATCTACAGCTCCGGAAAAAATGTTGAGACCACTGCACCTTTTTTTTCCTTTCCAAAAAAGTTGAAAAGGAAAGTTTTGAGTGAGGAACAGAAGCGTTCAATTTGCAGTGGTCTCTTAATTTTAATTTTAGCAATACATTGGTTACCGGTGAATTTAAGAGAAGATTTTAAAATTCTACTCATCACTTTCAAGGCACTACATGGTCTGGCACCTGATTACATTAGTGACAGGCTCAACCCATACTGCACTGTTAGGCCTCTCAGATCAGCTGAAAAAGGACTTCTGGCTGTCCCAGGGTCTAGACTGAAAATTAAAGGGAACCGGGCCTTTGCTAAACGGGCCCCTAGATTCTGGAAAAGCTAAACACTCAATTTTTAACATGGCATATACAAATATTTTATCATTGTGATTTTATATTTTGTTCATTCTTTTTACTTCCTTTACTTTAAAAAAAATAATATACAGCGGGTAAAATAAGTATTGAACATGTCACCATTGTTCTCAGTAAACATATTTCCGAAGTTGCTATTGACATGAAATTGTCACCAGATTTTGGTAACAACCCAAGTAATCCATACATACAAAAAACCCAAAACTAATAATTTCAGAAAGTAAGTCATGTGTAATAATGTGAAATGACACAGGGAAAAAGTATTGAACACATGAAGCAAGGGAGGTGCAAAAAGACATGGAAAGCCAAGACACCAGCTGAAATCTATCAGTAATTAGAAAGCAAACCTGCCCCTTGTCAGTGTAAATTAATATCAGCTGGTTCAGTCCCAACTGATGGCCTATAAAAAGGTGTGTCATTACCAAGGTGTCACACAAGGTACATCTCATGATGGGTGAAAGCAAAGAGCTCTCTCAAGACCTTCGCAACCTTATTGTTGCAAAACATACTGATGGCATTGGTTACAGAAGGATTTCTAAACTTCTGAATGTTCCAGTGAGCACTGTTGGGGCCATAATCCGGAAGTGGAAAGAACATCATTTCACCATAAACTGGCCACGACCAGGTGCTCCTCGCAACATTTCTGACCGAGGAGTGAAAATAATTATCAGAAGAGTTGTCCAAGAGCCAAGGACCACTTGTGGCTATGAAATGAATACCCTTGTCTACACTGTTGCATTGTGGGATTGTTGACGTGCTGCACGCTGCTTGCTGTTACCTACCTGGCTACCTGCCAAACTTTTTCGAATTTACTCTTTGTAAACTAATTGGTTAAATTCTACTTTAAGAGTTTACCAACGCAATATTTTTATCTGTTGACCTTTTTACCCAACTTTTCTACAC
>JACXGI010020582.1:0-10984 GCA_016801175.1 Esox masquinongy | reverse complement strand
TTTTTTTTTAACACTAAATGCCAGTCTCTCTTCGGTTCCAATTTTTGTCTGACTGAGGCAAAGTGTGCCTGAGCGAGATGTCTGTAGATGACCAAATGACGGGGGGGGATACTGCCACATTCACTTAAGCCGCATGGGCTGTTTCACTGCCACATGGATCTCTGTGTCTCCATTCAGCTAGCCAGGGACAGCTGCTTGATGGGTGACCCCAACCTCTGCCTCAATCAGCCAATGGGAAGTTTGGTTGTCAGAATAACGTGGACATGAGGTTAACCGCTGCTCGTTCCCACCAGCTAATGGTCATGAAGACATCATGAGTTAACAATGGCCCAGTCTTCTGTGATAGGGCACCATACATAAGACATAACTGCTCAGCCACATTCAATTGGACAATTTAGTCTTAATTGAGTGTCTGAGAGTCACTGTTATATGTTCTCCCTGTCTTGAGTGGAAGTACATCTTTTTAATGTCTTTTTTTTCGACTTTTTTTCTTGCCAAGTGTCAGGCAGTGTTAAATCATACTCATCTGGCCACGCTGCAGTGTAAAGAGACTAATGTGTGAAATCTGCCAACTTTCCTCATCAGCTGAAAGCTTCTCCTCCAGGGAGCCATGAGTAAATGTTTTGACTTGATTGTATAAAACATAAAACTGTTAGGTGTGTGTGTGTGTGTGTGTGTGTGTGTGTGTGTGTGTGTGTGTGTGTGTGTGTGTCAGCATCGCCCCCTTGCCTCTCTGAGGCTGTAATTTTCTCTAAGCACTTCACATTTTGACAGGGTGTGTGTGTGTGTAGGTGAGTGCATGGTTGGAGGGCACTTGTTTATTCACTCCTTTTCTGGTGATTGAGGCCTTTCACTGATGTTTATACTCAATCTAGCCAGATGTTACTGCAGCAGATTCAACACACACACACACACACACACACATAACACGCATACACAGACACATATACACACAACACGCATACACAGACACATATATACACACACGCACACACACACACATACATCACATGCATACACAGACACATATACACACATAACACGCATACACAGACACATATATACACACACGCACACACACACACATACATCACATGCATACACAGACACATATACACACAGACACATACATAACACGCATACACAGACATACACACACACACACACACACAGACACATACATAAGACGCACACACAGGCACATATGCACACACAGATACATATACACACACAGACACACATATATAACACGCATACACAGACACGTATACACACACAGACACACATACATAACACGCATACACAGACACGTATACACACACAGACACACATACATAACACGCATACACAGACACATATACACACACAGACACACATACATAACACGCATACACAGACACATATACACTCACAGACACACATACATAACACGCGCGCACAGACACATACACACACAGAATAGGTGTGAAGTCAACAGTGGTGTGCAAATATACCTAGCTGAGAGAGAAAGAGAAGTATATTTTGTATTGTGTGTCAGCAGCCTATTGAATGAAAGGCGACAGTTTCAAGGTGGTCTCCCTCTGGGCCATAAAGCACTGTCTTCAAGCAGCATCTGGCTTAGAGCTGTATCATCAACAAACCATCACCAAGCACAATGGAACAGACACACATAAAACGCCATAACGCTACACACTCAGTGATCTTTTTCTCTTATATCTTTCTCTCCTCCGTTCATGAAAAATAATTATCTATGCAACTTTGCTGGTTACTTTTCTCTCCTTCTCTTAGGTCCAGAATGTTCCAGAAACTTCACCTCCAACAGTGGGGTGATAAAGTCCCCCGGTTTCCCAGAGAAATATCCCAACAACCTGGACTGCACCTTTATGGTCTTTGCCCCAAAGATGTCCGAGATCATCCTGGAGTTTGAGAGCTTTGAACTGGAGCCTGACACCACTCCACCCACTGGGATCTTCTGTCGATACGATAGGCTGGAGATCTGGGACGGCTTCCCGGGAGGTGAGTCTCTATGTCTTACATCAAGTCACCTTACGTATCCTTTTAAACGTTTTTGCAGTAATCTGCAGTATGGTAAAATAAAACTACTTGTGCATGCAAATATAGTGATGAATGTGGATGGGACATAATCGTCATTGCCTAGTGCCAAACGTCCTAGCTCTCGTAGTCTACTGTGACTAACTGTCATGTGTTTGGCTGGTGGAGGTGTATGTCAGTTCACCCGAGGCCATTGTATGTAGACAGGATAGAAGGCCCACTGTTGATCGACCAGTCGGAAGTGGACTTTCCCTGCACAGAATCCACCATACCTGTTTTTATGGGTTTGTCTTCTTCTGGAGTTTCAAATGAACTTTAAACGGGGGCATTGACTTGGCTCAGGTATTTAAGTGTTAAGGTGTTCTATGAATTATTTTTTATTTTCCTCAAAGGTGGGAGGTTTATAATTTTTCCTGAAAAACTGTGTTAATTAAACAGGCTGAGGAAAAGACCTTAAGGGCTCAGTTTATGTCACATTATTATCACCTTTATTTTCGTTGCTCAGTGAAACATTTTGAGAAAACTGACACCTGTGAGGACATGGTGACTTTTACCAAGAAACCATCCGTTCTTGGGAAATCTGAAACATCAGAAATTAAGGTTTCTAATTCGTTACAAAGGAAAAAAACAAAGAAACAAAAACAAGCCACCAACAGCAGAGATGTTCCTCTCTAGTCTTTTGGGTGAGAATCACACTCTTCTCACAGCCATTGTCATTTGGTGTGTGAGACAGCAGGTCCTGGAACCTGTTTGGGGAGCTGGAGGCAGAAAGCCACGGGGAGGACAGACTGTGGCTGGGGCCATGGTGTGTGTCGGGCCCTGTCTGATGAGACCTGAAGTACCTTTTGGATCAATACTGCATTAGCACGGAAGGCTGGATGTGCCTTGCCATGGGTCGGCGGTGAGGGGCTTGAGACGGGGGGGGAGCGATGGGGGAAGAGAAGATGAGAGTTCAAATGTAGCGCCTGGGGAGTCGCGCCTCCCTCCCTTTCTGTTTCTTAGCAGACAGGGCTGGGTACAGAGACTAGGGCTGTAGAACCCTCCCCCTTCTCCCCCAGGACCATAGAGACAGGCAGAGACAGAGTTCACAGCGGAGCACTTTAAATTTTCATGGCGCTGTTGAGCCATGCAGATAATCTAAGTGACGTCCGCCTCCACACACACGCGCACACACACATACACACGTAAATCCACACACCAGGCTATAAAACTGGATGGTATATAAGAATAGAATAAATGGCATTCCTCCCTGTACCCCAGTGTATTTACACACACACACACACACACACACACACACACACACACACACACTCAGCCCTCCTGTGTTACGATGATGAATTTGAGGTATCAACCCCCTTCCCTAGTTACTCCCCCCCTTCAGCTTTCATGTGTGGGTCTGGTTAGAAGGCCTGCCTGTAAGTGGCCTGTCAGACTGAGGGAGGTGAGAGGTTTAGTTGGAGAAGCAGGTCGTTACTCGTCACTGATCACAGGCTTACTAATCATAGATAAGCACCAGGATTCCAGACCTGTTTTACATCTAGACGCAGGAACACACAGGCTGGCCGGCACACAGGCTCACTCACAAACACCCCCAAAACACTCACACACACACACACACACACACACACACACACACACTCCCACACACCCGCCATGGCACAGGCGTATTCAAAGTGCTCAGCGCAACGAGTCCCGGTTTTGCTTTTATTGGCGTCTTGTCTTTAGACGTAGCCCTGTGTTTTTGTCCCACTTTCCGATTTGTTTCGTCTTTCGACCATCCTTTTATTTTTCTTAGAGGCTTTTGGCAACCGTGGCCAGACCATGCCCACCTCCACACTAAACCATCACAAGGCCTAGGAATTTATGACTAGTGGAAAACAGACGGAGACCTGGAGTCTCTTTTCCTCTTTCTTTTCCTCTCTTTGTGTGTTGTGGGCAAGTGTGGAATGCCATTGTCTTATGTGTCTTCAGGTTGGAATCCTTTTGTGGTCCAGCAGAAGTACAGCCTACTGGGTCTACAGGTCACACTTTCTCATAACATGGCTGGTTCTATTTCTGTTCCCTGCTCTGGTGGGTTTTGGTCTGAAGCAGTCTGAAGAGGACATTTTGACAGATGCATGCCGTCACCAACACTACCTCTTTTAGCTCCCAGCAGGGAGAAGGAGCTGTGTTGACTGTCTATGAACATGTTACATCTCTATGGCAAGGAAATACTGACTTTACCCTTAACTACTCTCCCGTTACCACCTTCAGTTGTGACCTTGTTACTCACAATTTCTGTATGCTTTTTTCTATCAATTCAATTTAAAATTCTTTGTTGGCTTGGAAAGTTACCACACACGGTACATGCGTGTAGATGTATTTAAACATCTATGACAGATAATAATAGGAATGCAATTATAAAGATACTGAATGTTTTATTTAATAGGATTAAAATAGTGTAAAGTCCCAGGTTGTAATGTAGTTTTCCTGCTTTGTCATTCCACTGACTGTGCTTGCAGGTGTGGTATGAAGGAATGTTTATTTAAATTTTACATTTTAGTCATTCAGCAGACGCTCTTATCCAGAGCGTCTGCTAAGTGCTAATTGCGTCTGCTAATTGCAACTAATGTGGCACAAACAGGTTATTAACCCAAAAGATATTGTATTTCCACCATTTATATATTAAAAATAATTTACTTGGTTATCCCCTCCCCCCGTCTATCTCTCTCTTCCTTTCTATTCCCTCTTCCCCACCCTCTCTTCTTCCTTTCTTCTCTCTTTCTCACTCCAGTCGGTCCATACATCGGGCGTTATTGCGGTCAAACCACCCCGGGTCGTATCATCTCCTACACAGGCATCCTAGCCCTGACAATCAACACGGACAGTGCCATCGCCAAGGAAGGCTTCTCAGCCAACTTCACCGTACTGCAGCGGACAGTTCCGGAGGGTGAGTAACTGACTCACTGAAATGGTCCAATCACAGGAAATAATGCCTTATTTAAAAAATAATAGTGCAGAAGTATGTCTCTATATCTATTTTTCTGGTTTTATTTGCCAGACACATACAGTATGGCAAAAAAATAAACCTTACGAAATAAATATAAAAAAGCAACAATTCTGAAGAAAATGCTGTATTCTAAGAAAGGCTACAATTGCTACATATTAAAGCTACCATACATGTCTTCACCATATTGTGGGGTGGTCCCTTCTTCACGGGTTTAATTCAATGTGGAACTGAAGGGAGTTATTAAATCAACAGCTCCCGGTCTTTTCATTAACTGATGTGTTACAAGGCACGGACCATCTCCCATAGTTTACGAGGCCTAACACAGAGGGACTGAGGCAGACACACAGACAGTGTCCCGGCTTCCAGACACTAACACAGCGTCTTCATCGTCCTGGGCCCTGGCCCCCCTTGACCCCAATTTGAGAAATGATCCGACCGAAGACTTCATTCGTGAAACGCAACCACTTCGAAGCCGGTAAATCTTTCATCGGGCCGGCCTTCCAGCCAGCGTCTTTCGCCTCAACCTCGTCCTCTCTCGACAACCCAGCACCCCCCCCCCCACCTCCACCCCCACCCCGTCGGGTTGTTATGGCGATGACTGGGAGTTTAAATAAAACACTAATCAGCCCAGATGGTTCTAGGTCCCCCGTGGGGAGTAGTGACATGCGTACGCGCCGAGGCCCCTGGAAAGGCTCCACCGCAGAGTGTGGCCTCATACGGCGATGACTGCTCGTGTCCCCTTGGCCCCCACATGCCAGCACCACGGTAACATAAACACAGCACGGCCTGAGACTTAACACTAAGCCCCAGTGTAGTATTACATGACATTTGATAGGGACAGATACCATCCAAACACTAATCCCCCAACGCGGCCGCATCTAGTCACTGCATTCTTTGACGTCCATCCGACATACCTGATTATGCATGTTGGCGGCTTACTGCAGCATGTGACTGAATGAATCCTCCAATCAGAATGGGCGCAGATCCTGCCTGTCACACTTTCCATCCACTGAGGTTCAGACTTGTGCCATATTAGTTATTTATTAATACCATCTTTGTTGTATAATCCATGGTCTTTACCCCCGCATATTCTGATACTGTACACTTCAGCGCAGGGGGAGGACGGGGGGGAGGGGGGGGTGATAAGGTTTTGCTTTGATGCTGATAAAGCAAACTCATCTCTCCCTGACAGCCCTGCTGTTTCCTCAATGTCGCCCTGTTCCCTTCATAGTCCACTACCTTTGACCAGGACCCGTTAGGCAGCTGGAGGAATAGGGTGTAATTTAGAAGGCCTCCCTGCTATCTTCCTGATCACCCAGAGCCACACTTCACAGAGTGTGATGCAGCTGGAGACGCAGGCCGATAGCTGATAGCAGCACTCGTGATCACATCTTTCTTAGGCTATAAACTACGGGTTCTTTGTTTACAGTCTGAGTGAAGAGAGAACATTATCTGGGTCTGGCTGATGTTCATGGAGATATTTAGATCGCTTTTTGCCAAAGTGTTATTAAAGGAGACTGAAGAGGGTCTTTAAGAGAGAAGACAGCGGAAAACAGACACAATCAACATAAACACAGGCAGGCACACATCAGCACCACACTCTCACACAAACACACACACACTCACACAGTCAGGCACACAGAGTTGAATAAATCCGAGCTGAACAGTGTCTCAGAGACAGGTCTAAAAGGCGCGAAGCAGATGGATAGACCATCTGTGTTAACTGACAGATAGTCCTTTACCCAATTGCATACTACTGTGTGTGTGTGGTTGTGCGTGTGTGTGGTTGTGCGTGTGTGTGGTTGTGCGTGTGTGTGGTTGTGCGCGTGCGCGTGCGTGCGTGCGTGTGAGAGTGTGTGAGAGAGTGTGAGTATACGGCCAGTGAGCTGTGACCTTCCCCGAACCTGTAACCCCATATGTAGCGGAGTCTGGACGCTGACCCTGTGACCCTTAACCCTTCTTTCTATAGCCACCCATAGAAACACACGCACACGCACGCACGCACGCACACACACACACACACACACACACACACACACACACAACACTGGATGACCCTGGCTGGCTACACCGTGTCAACACAAAAATAGTGATGCCCTCCATCCTGGGTGGTAGGTACAGGCCATTTTGGGAGATTTATGCCCCAGAACTCTGACACTGAATGTCCTTTAACACCCGGAGGGACAACAGCATTAGGAAATTTGCACCATGTGCCAAATAAATAAACAGCCCACAGGAAGCTTTGAAAGAGGGAGGAACCAGCTCCAATTCAAAACTACTGGCTCCACATCAATGCATTTTTACTGACAAGTATATACTCTCAACTTAGCACTAAACTAAATGTTTAATGTATTAAACTTTGTCTTAATGTATTGCCACACCTGCGCCGTGCTTGCCTTCCATTAAAGCCTGTGTGTGCGTGCGTGCGTGCGTGCGTGCGTGCGCGCCAGGATCCAGGCAGGTGGCGCTGATGTGGCTCTTTATATTCCGGCCACTAAAGTGGCTTTCTGGACCCTGCCACTGAGTGTCCCTCTCCCCAGAGACAAGCTCTGCTTTTGGGGTTGATGTGCATTCTGGCCTGGGACGCCTAGATGGAGCTTTCAGCTCTAAATTTAGATTGCCATGCCTCAACAATATCCCTCTTTCTCTCACTCACTCTCCCCTACCCTCTCTCTCTCTCTTCCTCTTAGACTTCGACTGCACAGACCCATTAGGTATGGAGTCAGGGGAGATAGCGTCAGAGCAGATCATGGCTTCATCCAAGTACAACCCTGGCTGGTCCTCAGAGAGAGCCAGACTCAACTACTATGAGAACGCATGGACACCAGGAGAGGACAATAACAAAGAGTGGATACAGGTACGGTCTGCATCTAAATCACAGTCATTTAGAATATAGAGTGCATACATGTGTCTGCACCAGAATCACAGTCGCAGCATATAGGCCACGAGCACCAACACGATTCCCATCCTCAGACTTGAGGTTTCAAGGCCTTTTGCTCCACGTGTTAAAGCACCCAGGACTACCATTCGTCTCCAACACATCACAGAATATCACAGACGTCTCACCATAAAGAGATAATGAGCTCAGTGAGGAGAATTTGTATTATGGCTGAAAAAAATACTCTTTGTTGATCCAAATAGAATAGAGTATGTATAATTTATCCAAAAACATAATTCAGCCAAAGCTGTTCGAGGCCAAAGCAACCACAGGCTTTCTGACTATGTTATTGAAGCTGAATCACTGTCTGAGCGAGGGTGTGACCCAAATGGAACCATTTTCCCTATGGCGTGCACTCGTTTTCATTGGGGCTTGCGGAAATTGTGCCCTACATAATGAGCGCGGTGTCATCTCAGATGGAGCCGCAATCTGATTCAGACAAGTTAGACTACATTTAGAGGTGACTCTGATTCAACCCCAGAAGTCCGTCTCCTGACCGTGTCCTCTTGGACACCCCCTGTGGCATGCGGAGTAAATCCTTTGAGGGGATCCAGAAATCGGATGATTACTTTCTGCTTCCTGTCTTATGGAACTCAGGCTAGCTTCGGATTCCAGACACGCCACAAAGCTCTCTCTCTGTCTCTCTCTTCCCGAGTTTCTCTCTTCCTCTCCTACCTGAAAATCCCCAGCATTCTTTCATTAGCTGCGGAGACTGCCCCAGGGGACATAACCACTCATCTTACCCACCCACACACAGGCGTTGTTACATGGGGTATTGCCACACCGTTCATCCTGTTGGGAAATCTGACATTGCCTCTACATGGTCAAAGTAAGTACACATTCCATTGGTCGATTTGGCTATTTCAGCCACACCCATTGCTGACAGGTGAATAAAATTGAGCGCATGGCCATGCAGTCTTCGTAGACAAACATTGGCAGTAGAACATCCTGTTTTGAAGAGCTCTGTGATTCAGTGAGCTCAGTTTGTCAAATTTCTGCCACGGTAGAGCTGCCCTGGTCAACAGTAACTGTTCTTATTGGTGAAGGGGAAATGTCTAGGAGCAACAGCTCAGCCACTCCACTTACAGAAATGGTTTGTCGAGATCAAGATGGAAGCTTTGAGTTTGGGGTTGTTTGATCCCTGACATGCCCTGAAACCTGTTGACGTAGTGCATGTACCCACTGGTCTTCGCGCCTTGTAAACGTGCCTGATTGTTTTTCCATCTTTTTGACTTTTATTGCAGTCAGTCCCTGCGTCGCTGAAAATGTTTGGAGCTTAACCTGGTCGTTCATACTATGTAGTCCTCAGGAGGCTTACAATTGAGCTGAACTACAGCCAAATATTTGCTTGAAGAGTTCCATAAGCAATATTTTCCTTATTGCCATGAAAATATTGTCCTGAGGTCTCTGGTCGCTCCTTCCAGACTAATTGAATCAATGGGTGGGGGTGGGTGGGGGGTTGGGGGGGGGGTGTCTGTGGAAGGGGCCCTAGGCTCTGTTCTCTTGGGGTGAGTGGGAAGAGGGCACAGAGACTGGCTGGGTCCGACCAGGCATTGTTTGGGAAAGGAATCCATGGGTTTCTTCCGCATTTCACATAGGGCTCTGGTCAAACGTAGTTGACTATATAAGGAACATTCTAGGATGTCCTCCCATCCCTCTCTTTTATCAGTTCCTTTAAAGGAGGGCAGATGTAAAAAGGCGTGCAGAGTTATTTGTCTCTGAGAGGGATGATTCAATAGTTCTCCCAGGGATGATTCAATAGTTCTCCCTAAGATGCAGTATTAGTGGCACAGAGGGAAAGGTTACCGATTTGCGGAACACACATTCCTCCTGTAGACAGCCACGTATGCATTTATCCTATCCTGTCTGGAACAGTTGAGAGTTTGACTAGAGTTACGGCTAAGAACTCTGAGGTATGGCTTAGTTTCATCAACAGTCAAGGTCTAATAATTGTGCTGGCCTGTTCCTTTCCCAGTGGTGATAGGTATGTCCTGAAAGACTTCGGTGAACATGTCTTCAATGCCTCTTTTTTTGGTATTGACAATTAAAACCAACCCTTTAAAACTAAGTGGGAGTTTTTGATTCGGTTCTGGCTTGGCCCAGCCTGACCCACAGTTGTTCATATACTGCCCCTGAGGCTGGAGCAGACGTCAAAACTTTTTACTCTCCCAGCTTTGCTATTCGTTTCCGATTGTGATTTTACTCTCCTGCTGTGCTGCTGGAATAGAACCACAGTGCTGCGACTGTTCAGAATCCTCAATGGACTATTGATTAGTTTAAGGCTTATTTATTTCATTATTTAGCTTTAAAATACAGAATGGATTAAAAAGCCTTTTTAGACAGTCCAATTCCGTCCTCAGCCCATGAAATGACAAAAAAAGTCAATGCTTGGCACATCTGTTTCTACAGTAACAAAGAGTGAAGGCTGAGGTTGGTATGGTGTGTAATTTATAATTTTGTGAAATCTTTGGTATTGCTCTTAAGCTCTCTCTCTCTCTGCTCATGAAGAGAGAGCTGTTTATTATAACAAGTGTTATTAAAAGACAATACACTTGTCTCTTTTATTCAGCCTGTCAGAGGGAGAGAGCAGAACCAACAGCAGTCTCTCCCCGTCGTTAATGGCACACAACCTAATGGCGCAAATCATCAGCTCACTTGCGTGTTAGATGCATGTGATCAATTCATGACTTATTTCATTATTTATCTGCATGCAATTTGCACCAGACGGTTATATTAGCTATTCATGACAGGCGGTTGGGTTTGAGGGGTTGATATCTCTGGCATATTTATTCCATCTGCCTATAGTTTATTTCAATAAAATCTATCTAGGGTATCTAGCGCTGGTTTGTCATCCATTTTTATGTTGCCTCATGTTAGTATATTGAGATAAGGAGGCCAACATGCTGGTGGTTCTCTAATCAGACTGGTGGCTGTCTGTATTAATCAGGCTGGTGGTTCTCTATATTAATCAGGCTGGTGTTTCTTCTGTATTAATCAGGCTGGTG
>JACXGI010020581.1:0-11005 GCA_016801175.1 Esox masquinongy | reverse complement strand
TGCAACTAAGAAAATGTCAGGAAAATCCTGCTAGAACAGCTGAACTTTATTTGTGATTAATCAGAGTCACTTTAAATGATGGCAGGTGTGTAATGACTTCTATTTAACATGAGTTTGAATGTGATTGGTTAATTCTGAACACAGCCACATCCCCAGTTATAAGAGGGTGTGCACACTTATGCAACCAGGTTATTGTAAGATTTTTATTTTTCATTTTTCCCCTCAAAGATTTGTTTTTCAATTGAATTGTTCACATTATAGGTCACATTAAAAGTGGAAAAAGTTCTGACATGATTTATCTTTGTCTCTTACATCACAAGAACATGGCATTTTAACAGGGGTGTGTAGACTTTTTATATCCACTGTAGAGTCAAAGAAATATAGTTAGAGAGGGAGAGAGAGATACATTATACAAAAGTCTGAGATGGAGAGATAAAGATGATAAGAAAACAGAGAGATAGAACCCAATTCCTGGAGGAGACTTCTGATTAAAGAGGGACACGGTGTTTAGGGCAATGCTGAGAAGACAGGGTGTGGCCGCCCCTTTCATCCCTCCTTTCAGCTGAGCCATGAAACGGGGACCACTGTGACCTAACCGCGCCCCTCTATAACTCACCGTAGACGAAGGACCTAGCCTCCGCGGCAGAGGTACAGCATTCGGTTAACTCCTCCTTGGTTTTGTTTGTTGTGACAGGACAGTATTGGATGGAAACCTCCTACCTGGGGACGTTTTAATCCAGTGTGTTACAGAGCTGTTCACCGACACATTAAAAAGTGTAAGTGACTCCTGGTGGCCACTGCTTTCACTCTGAACGCGATCTCCGCAAACGCTGTGGGGAGAAAACGCTTGAAAGGTTCATTGTCGGCTGTGTAGTGTGTTGCTTAACAGAACGTCGGATATGACTGCGGACTGACTATAGACTAAAATGGAAGACTTAAGTGACAAATCCCCTGACAAGACTATAAAACGGGTGCAATTCTGGTATTTTTATCCTCTGCATGGGACCGAAATAGTGTGGTCTGTGGAGATCTGTGAGCTGGTGGGCCCGGGGTTTGGACGGGGCTGGGACGCGTGGCGATGGGAAGGTCAGAGGAACGTCAGATGGTGGTTTCATGGAGCGCCTGAGTTCTCGTGCCGTAGCTTTGGTGAAGGGTTGGGCTGTGTCAGGGGTCTGGGTGTGGTGTCCTCGCTCCTCTCAGCGGGTCGGGGAAGAGATGGCTGTGGGGGGGGGGGCTCTTGACAGAGCGTTTGGGGGGATGAGGAGGGCTGAGGAGATGTCACTGATGTCTGATTTAGGGGGAACTTGTGGGGAAGGACTAGGGCTGGGATTGACGGTGTTAGGCAGTGTGGTTCAGCTCCCATCCAACATAAGAGGCCCTTGGGACACGCTCTCACCCACACACACACACATACTGATATACGAACACGAACGAGCACACATGCAGAGACACAGAGCCATGCCCCTGAGCAATACTGTGACACAGCATGATACATATCTCTCTCACTGACACACATACACACACAGACACAGACAAACAGTCACCTCTGTGTCACTGTTCAGGTTCCACAGATCCAGGCGTCCCATCCCGTCCACGGCGGCAAACAGAGCCGGGTGCACAGGGGACCACATGACATCATAGATGTAGTCAGCGTTGTCCTCAAAGGAGTAGAGGGGTTTATTGTGCTGAAACACACCGACAGAGACAGATGGGAGAGTGAGTGAGAGGTGGAGAGGGTGATGTTTGTGTTTTAAAAGAGAGACAGAGACGAGAAAGGGAGAAAAAAAAACAACACAGAGAGAGAGAGATAGAGACAGTGGTTGAGAGATCGGAGAGAGAGCAAGAGAGAGAGGAAGAGAGGGAGAGAAAGAGGGAGAGAGAGAGGGAGGCTGCAGCAGACACTGTGGCGCTGCTGGAGCCTTGGGGTCTGTCTGGGAAGGGCATAATTAAAAAGCTTTGCACATTCACAGAGTGTCATAAAAAACAGAAGACATGAAAGTCTCCCTCTCCAAAGGTGGACTGTAACCTTAGTGGAACAGCTGTCTGGGGGGGGAATTAAAGAACAGAGGAAAGAGTGGGAAGAGAGAAACAGACAGGGAGACAGAAATTCAGTGGGGGAAAAAGGGAGAGAGAACCTCCTCTCTTCCTGCTTCCACAATTCCAGAGGTTGGTTAAATGCAATACGGACCGTAAGCAGAATGAGAGGGAATCAGTTAGAGCAGGTGGAGACAGGTAGGATAGGATAGGTGGAGACAGGTAGGATAAGATAGGTGGAGACAGGTACGATAAGATAGGTGGAGACAGGTACGATAAGATAGGTGGAGACAGGTAGGATAAGATAGGTGGAGACAGGTAAGATAGGTGGAGACAGGTACGATAAGATAGGTGGAGACAGGTAGGATAAGATAGGTGGAGACAGGTAGGATAAGATAGGTGGAGACAGGTAGGATAGGTGGAGACAGGTAGGATAAGATAGGTGGAGACAGGTAGGATAAGATAGGTGGAGACAGGTAGGATAAGATAAGTGGAGACAGGTAGGCTAGCCTGAAACATAAACAGCCTGTGAGGAATGTGCTCTTTCTTCTCTACTCTCTTTCTCCATGTCCGTTTCATATACTCTCCTGTCCTCCTCTCCTCCCCAGTCCAATGCCTCCTCTTTCTTCCTCCTCTCCTCCCCGGATCACTGCCTCCTCTTTCTTCCACCTCTCTCTTTCTCTCTCCCAGCCCAGCCAGGCGACAGCATTTATGAGAGTCTGTGAGAACTAGAGGGAGGGACAGGAATGCACACACACCTAACTGCCACCCACTACACACACACCTGACAGACAGAAAACACTGCCACAGAGGGCAGTACATGGTAGCCTATAAACTAAGAACAACTGAATGAAAAACACACACGATATGTTTGACTATCCTTGTGGGGACCCCAAATATTACTCAAATTTTAAATCCTATTTTCCCTAAACCTAACTCCTAATTTAAACTCCTAAACCTAACCCTAAATGTAATTTCCACCTTAAACGTAACCCAAGTCCAGGGACCTTTCCTCATGCAAAGTGTCCCCGTGATTTGTCCGTGTATCTTCTTGGACTGTCCTAGCCAGGATAGTAAAACATCTTCACACACAAACACACCGATTTAAAACCATAAAGAACCAATTTCAAGCCTCAATTGAAACTGTTTGCCAGCCATCCACATGATGTTAAAGGTCACATTTTTCGATCATTCTATGTGCTTGGTGACTCATCCCTCCCTCTGTTTATCACCCTGCCCCCACCTTCCCTTGTGTCTCTCGCCCACACCCCCCCCACTCTGTCCAATGTATATCCTCTGAGGCATGCTGTGCACCTCTATATAATACACATGCAAATTTAAAGATCTCAACATGTAATTCCCAGCAACAGGTAGCAGCTCTCTCCATCTCCCTCCCTGAGGAGCAGCCGAGCCGGAGGCCGATCCAGACTGGAATATCACCGTGGTGTTTGGAGAGAAGCTCTGGCTCCACGGAATAACGTTCTCCAGACATCGGAAACTGCCGCTCTGAGCAGAGCCATATACATGCGGTGCTGAGCTTGGCCGAACTAACCAGAATATTCCGTTCAAATCATATTTTCCGTTCGCTATTTCACGCATACGTATGTTGTTGTCTCTGTGGGCCAGAAGAAGAAACAAAAGCGTTTCGACTGGCTTTCTAACTACAATGCAAATGAACTGAGGTCTGTTCTACATTCCTATATAATCAGTAGACCCCAAAATAATTGGCAAACTTGATGAAGTTGAGCAAAAAAAGGCTGAACAAAATACACAACACAGGTAATGGACTTCATTAACGATTCAAAGAGAACAACCAAAATAAACACTTCTAAACTTTTCATTGTTGTTGTTTCATACAGCCTCTTATTCCTCAACTTTATCAACGTTTTGACATCTGTGGGCCAGTGGGTAGCTTTAGTTCCACTCCTGTCAACCGAGTTGTGCACTAGATGTGAGGTTCTATTTTGCATACACATACTTCTTTTGACACCAAACTAGTGTGCATGTCCGAAGAGCAGTATTTTCATTTCATCAGAGCATTGCATAGTTCCAGTCCAAGTACCGAAGCTGTTTGGTGAACTCTAGTTACAACTCTTGTTTGTTGTTAATAAACACATTTGCCCAAAACAGACTTAGCATGGAGGTGGCATCTAGCTGAAGATCTGACGGCCTGTTGTCTCTGTGATGCTTCGTAACTATGTTCCGTCCTATTCCCTGGGTCGTTGACATGAATGATAACGTGTTCTCAGTGAACACACCTGGGCAATTTAGTTTTAAACTAATATGTGATGTTTGATAATGTTACCATTTTGACACATACTGAATGTGTAATGGTAAAAAGTAGAAAGCCTAAATGAATTATTGAGTTAAAAAGCCAACTTCACATCAAGGTTCCTGAGGAAATGAGAATTGATGGTGAAAAGGGTATTTTTCAAAACAATATTTTTTGCCAAAAGAGCTGCAGTAGCAAAACCCCAAATCAGTAATATAAAATAGGGAATGGGCTATTGTTCTAGGTTAAAGGGTGTTGTTTTAAGGTAAAGGGTGTTATTGGGTAAAGGGTGTCATTTGCGACGAAACCCACTTACTACTGCGAGACTGAGAAGGGTCATAGAAGTGATTATAAAATACTTCGTCAATGTGTCCTGGCTAAAGACATGAGACTAGACCAGGCCAAACAGCCACTTGAACATCTTTTGAGGAGCTTCCTTCTCTCCCGGACAGGGCAGCACAGGACAGACACAAACCTGAGAGACTCACTACTATCTGGTCATTAGTCCCTATTATCAGTCATCTGAAATGTGACCAAGAATGGCTGAAAAAAACAGTTCTGCATATGGTCTAATACTGCACACAGCTGATACACTCTGAAGGTCTCAGACAGTGTTGTTTTTTTTAGGTCAGAGAGTTACCTATTTAGAGACAGTTACCTACTCAGAGAGAGTTACTTAGTCAGAGACGGTTAGTTTGTTGCACCCTAGTCAGAGACAGTTTGTTTGTTGCACCCTAGTCAGAGACAGTTTGTTTGATGCACCCTAGTCAGAGACAGTTTTTTGCACTCTCACTGTCTGGCACCTCCATGACATCACCAGAGTCTAGTGGCTCACAACCTGCGTGTTTGCAGGACCACAGTATTTGCTGGGTTGAGTGTAAAAACACATTTAGCCTCCTGCATTCTGGACTCAGCCTCCATCGGGAGAGACGTGTCGCTGGATAACACGGATTGGCAGGATGAAGGTAAACCCCCAGAGTGTTTGAGGTATGCAGGCCGGCTAAGGTGTGCCCACAGCCCCATACACACACACAGGGACAGGAGACAAAACACATTCCTGTGGTACCCCTCAAAGGGTAGGGAATTCCCTGATCCTGGAAAATAAAACACTTTGGCAGACTTAATATTCATGACAATTGATATCTGTGAGTTATAGACTTGGCGCCTCTGGACACAGAACTCATCTGAAGACATACATTTACAGTGTGTCAGTCTTGACTTTCCTGTGATGAATCTCACAACTTTCAACATGTGTAAAATGTTCCCATTCAATTGTCTCTTCTCTTCTGCCTCAACTAACCCCTGATGCCGTTCAGCCAGAGGGATCTCCGCCACACCAAAACATCCATCTCTTTTTTTCATTCGCTTTCTGAAACTGTCGGTTTCTTTCTTTTAACCCCTCCATCACCCCTATATCCATATCACCCAGTTCACCCCTCCATCACCCCTATATCCATATCACCCAGTTCACCCCTCCATCACCCCTATATCCACACTACCCTCTCTCTCATCTGACTCTAGATTCAAATTCAACATGAAGGGCTTTCAGGGCATAGGAAACATTTGTTTACATGAACCAAGCTCTTTCTCCCTTCTTTCCTCTCTTCTTCCTTCCTTCCTCCATAAGATCTGTCCCTCAACGCTCCTTCCCTACCTCCTCCTCTCAGAGGCTCTGTGGGATTTGCGGTGCGCTCCTTCCCTACCTCCTCCTCTCTGAGGCTCTGTGGTGTTTATGGTGCGTTCCTTCCCTACCTCCTCCTCTCTGAGGCTCTGTGGGATTTGCGTTGTGCTCCTCTGTCTCCAGACCGAAAGGCCAGTTTGGGAGAGAGGGGAGCACCACAGACATCTGCAGCGTAGAAACACAATAAATAGAATGCCGGTCCACCCTTCATGCTGTAATTGACTTGAATTGGGAAGCCCTGTTCTACTGACTGTAGTTCTACACTGCGTAACCTCTCTGGCCCCCTTGGCCTCCGTGTGGTTTGAACCCCAGTCAAGAGCCTGACTCCTCCCATAGCCTGTCTTTGTCCATACTTCGCTCTGTCCAGCCACAGCCTTGCACTGTCCAGCTGGCTCACTGCCACGGACACAAAACCTCCTTCCCTCGTTCTCTCCTTTCCTTCTCCCCTCCATCGCTCCTGAAATGTATCCCGTTTTGAGCTCCACACAGGCGGACCGGTCTGAATGAATTTGAGTCGATTTGTATTTGGCCCAGTTAATGCAATGGAAAACAGAGTTGATTTCTATTTGACTCAGTAAGCATTGATAATTAATTTCACTCGGTGAACTCGGTCAGTGACCGTCATTAGATGTCTGTTGGATTCCTCTAGTCAGTTACGAAGTGTAGTTCCTGTACCTCTAACCTACACCTTAACCATAGCCAAACTCCAAAACATAATGCTTATTGCCTAAACCTAACCCCTAAACCCAAACTCGAAGCCTAATTCTAACCCTTAACCTAAACACGCACATATAGACACACCCACACGCAGACACACATAGACACATAATAGACATGCATGTTTAAACGGCGAGCTCTTCCTACCTTGGTGCTCCACAGTTTGACAGTCCAGTCGAACGATGAGGTGACAAACAGGTGGGAAAAGTCTACGGGGCCCACAGCGTTGTGGCAGCTGAGGCCCGTCACGGGCCCCTGGTGGCCCTCAAACATCTCACAGATCCCGGCCTTGCTGCAGAGGCCCAGAGACCACATGCTTATTGACATGTAATGTATCATGCAGGTATCTGTCTTCTCCATGTGTTTCTGGGTTTATCTTCTACTTCATGTGCCCTTGTATGTGTATCTTAGGAGTGTGTCTGTGTGTGTGTTTCTGTCTTTTAACCAGGAATGGGTTCACCTGCTATTTGTGGTTGTACTTCAATCAAATTGCTGTCAGTGTGCATGTGTGTGTCACTGTGGTGTGTGTGTGTGTTAACGTGGTGTGTGTGTGTCAACGTGGTGTGTGTGTGTGTGTGTTAACGTGGTGTGTGTGTGTCAACGTGGTGTGTGTGTGTGTGTGTCAACGTGTTGTGTGTGTGTGTCAACGTGGTGTGTGTGTGTGTCACCGTGGTGTGTGTGTCAACGTACCTTCCATGTCGAGATGCAGTGTACACGGTTCCCTCCTCACTGCCCACTACATAATTATTAACGTCTCCAGTGGGGAAGGCCATTCCTGTCACGGCCACTGGCTTGGACTTGTTGTATACCAGCTCCATGCTCTCCTAGAACACACAGTTCAGTGGTTTAACGTCAGTGTTCAAAACCAAGAGCATTATCGGAGTAGTCGGCAACGACTGCCCTCAGACAAATTCCGAGGGGTTGAGATTGGTTGTGCTGAACACTCACAGGCCTTAATGCGGTCAGAGGAGACTGACCCTAGAACAGCACTTACCTGTGGCTGAGAGAGCATGTCAAGACTCCAGGAGCACATTCTGCCATCTGTGGACACTGTGATCAAGTTGTTGGCATTCTGGGTTCCCACCACGTTCACACAGTACACTGGATGCTAGAGACAAAGACAGTACCGATATGGGAAGTATAGACACAGGAAGTACAGACCCTGGATGTACAGACACCGGAAGTAACAATGCAGGAAGTACAGACCCTGGATGTACAGACACCGGAAGTAACAATGCAGGAAGTACAGACCCTGGATGTACAGACACTGGAAGTAACAATGCAGGAAGTAACAACACAGGAAGAATAGACCCTGGTTGTACAGACACTGGAAGTAACAACACAGGAAGTAACAACACAGGAAGTACAGACATCGGTGGTAACAATGCAGGAAGTAACACAGGAAGAATAGACAAAAAAAGAACAGAAAAAATAAGTACGGACAAAGGAAGGGAATGGCCATGAGAAAATACACTGGATGTTCTGTCCCTCACTTACGTTTCAATTCAATTACTGAATTTGCATCTGCTTCATAAGGTACTCTTGTTTTCAACTAGCTCAACATGTGAATGAGCTAGTAAATTACATGCATGTATTTTCCACACAAACATCTATATCTCATGCAAGTTATTAGCAGGTAACAAAATCTGCACGTATGAGATATCAGATATGTCCTCCTACAGTCTGAAGATGACACAAGGCTTCTATTGACAGATGAGACTCCAATGCGTAACAACCCCTTTCCCCCAACTTGGCACCAGCATCCGGCGCTGTGGAAATACAGTGGGTTGTGTGAAACCATTATGTCATTATTGCCCCTCAAATTGATTTTTGTTTTGTGCCCACAAAGGCCCCTTTCAGAGAGCAGGCGAAAGCGGTCGGTGAGGCGAAGGCCTAGACATAATCTCACATTATTGGGGCACGGGAGTTTAAACTTTGGGCATGTATGGCATCCAGGGATGTGTGTGCATGTGTGTGTGCATGCGTGCGCACGTGCAAATTAGTAAAAGGGAACAAAACAATTCAGTAAAGATTGATATACAGTATATATGTGTGTCTTTGCAAGCACAGGGTGCCAATTCGTTTTCAGGACTTTAATTTTCACTACATTTTCATGTCACTGTCAGCCCTCTGTAGAAGCCTGAATCATAGTACCAAAAAACAACACCAGAGCTGCAATACATATCATATCAATACAACACCAGAGCTGCAATACATATATCAATACAACACCAGAGCTGCAATACATATCATATCAGCATCTTGATCATAACAGCATACTGGGAGGTCTCTGACAAATACAACCCTGTTTCCAAAACATTGGGGACGCTGTTTAAAATGTAAAGAAAAACAGAACGCAATGATGTGCAAATCATTTAAAACCTATATTCAAAAGAAAATAGTACCAAGACAACATATCAAATGTTGAAACTGAGAAATGTTACTGTTTCTTGGAGAATACATGCTCACTTTGAATTTGATGCCAGCAACATGTTTCAAAAAAGCTGGGACAGAGGCACCAAAAGACTGGAAACATAGTGTAATGTTAAAAAACTAAACCTGGTGGAATATCACACAACTAATTAGGTCAATTGGCAACAGGTCAGTAACATGATTGAGTATTAAAAGAATAAACCAGTATTGGATGGCCGTGATCTTAAAAACAGACATGATTCTGTAGTGGAAATCACTGCATGGGCTCAGGAACACTTCCGAAAACCATTGTTTGTGAACACAGTACGTTGCAGCATCCACAAATGAAAGTTAAAACTCTACCATGCAAAGAAGAAACCAGACATAAACAAGATCCAGAACCACCGCCGCTTTCTCTGGGCCTGAGCTCATTCAAGATGGACTGAGGTAAAGTGGAAAACTGTCCTGTGTTCTGACAAATCAAAATTTTAGATTATTTTCGGGAATCATGGTCCTCCGGACTAAAAAGGAGAGGGACCATCTGGCTAATTATCAGCGCATAGTTCAAAATTCAGCATCCGTGATGATATGGGGGTGAATTAGTGCACATAGCATGGGTGACTTGCACATCTGTGAAGGCATTATTAATGCTGAACAATATATACAAGTTTTGGAGCAACATATGCTACAATACCGTCCAGACAACGTCTTTTTCGGGGAAGGCCTTGCTTATTCCAGCAGGACAATGCCAAACCACATTCTGCACGTATTACAACAGCATAGATCCGAAGTTAAGAGTCCAGGTGCTAAACTGGCCTGCCTGAAGTCCAGACCTGTCCCCTGTTGAAAACATTTGGCGCATTATGAAATGACAAATACAGCAAAGGAGACCCTAAACTGTTGAGCAGCTGCAATCCTATATCAAGCAAGAATGGGACAAATTCCCACTTTCAAAACTACAGCAGCTGGTCTCCTCAGTTCCAAAACACTTACAGAGTGTTGTTAAAAGAGGTGATGCAACACAATGGTAAACATGCCCCTGTCCCAATTTATTTTGACACATGTTGCTGGCATCAAATTCAAAATGGGCATGTATTTTTCCAAAAACAATACAATTTCTCACTTTCAACATTTGATATGCTTTCTTTGTACTATTTTCAATTAAATACAGGGATAAATGAATTGCACATCATTGCATTCTGTTTTTATTTGCATGTTATGCAGCATCCCAACTTTTTTGGAAACGGGCTTTTACAAGCTCTGCATCGACATTCAATTTATCAGACCCTCCTTTCCGGAACGAGTAACATGAGTTGGTGCCGTACATCCTTGAACTGAACCCAGAATCCTGCTGGAACTACATGGACCCCCGTTTATTATTTACTATGTGTGTGTGTGTTTTTGTTTGTATGCACGTGCGTGTGTTTGTATGCGTGTATGTACGTGTGTGTGTGTGTATGTGTGTGTGTATGTGTGTTTGTATGCGTGTATACAGGTGTGTGTGTGTGTGTGTTTGTATGCACTTACGTGTGTGTGTGTTTTTGTATGCATGCGTGCGTGTGTGTGTGTGCGTGCGTGTGTGTACATATGCATGTATGTATGTGTGTATATATGTATGTGTATGTGGACATACGCTGTGTGTGTGTGTGTGTATATATATGTGTGTGTATGTATGTGTATGTGTGTGTGTGTATATATGTGTGTGTGTGTGTATATATGTATGTGTATGTGGACATACGCTGTGTGTGTGTGTGTGTATATATATGTGTGTGTATGTGTGTGTATGTATGTGTATGTGTGTGTGTGTGTATATATGTGTGTGTGAATGTCTGTATGTATGTGTATGTGTGTGTGTGTGTGTGTGTGTGTGTGTGTGTGTGTGTGTGTGT
>JACXGI010020580.1:0-10983 GCA_016801175.1 Esox masquinongy | reverse complement strand
CAGATCTGTAAGTGTACTGCACATCCACATGAAACCATCAGATATGTAAGTGTACTGCACATCCAAGTTAAACCGTCAGGTTGTTTGCAGCTGGACTGCACTGCCCAATCAAACGTTCCAACCATGTCTAGATCAGCATTTACTACTGGCAATGTTATAGGACAGGTCATCCATCTAAACTGTAGTTTGTGTACGTGAAATTGCTTGATGGTAGTTGTAGTTCTTCAGACTCTTCTCCCTCCCCAGGTCACGGTGTCCTACTACCAGCTGATGCACATGCAGACGGCGGCCCTGCCGCTTCACTACCAGACTCTGTGTGAGAGCACCAAGCTCTACGAGCCAGGACAACAGTACGCCGCTCACGCCAGACACCTACACACCGGCCCAGAGAACGCCAGGCTTCTACTGACAAACCCAGAACCAGCAGCTCACTTCCGCTTCGAAGCCTACTCCACAAACCAGTGGGTTTACTGTACACCGTATATTTTTATAGGAATATTTTACCCCAGAAACTAGATTTTTTCATTTTGCTAATTTGTCCTAATTTAGACGATTAGGTCAATAACCTGAAGGTCACAGCTTCAAATCCCATAGCTGACATGGTAAAAAAACACCTGTTGATGTTCCCTTGAGCAAGGCGCTTAGCCCTTGGGCGCCTGTAAAATGACTAAAATGTAGATGTAATACAATTTTTGTGTCAGCTAGACAGAAAACCTGACTGTGGTCAATGACACTTTTTTTGGTATGGCATAAAGAGTGAAATAATGAAGCGAATATAAATATACAGCTTTCGGGTAAGTTGACCTTTCGCCTGATTCATGTTGATGTTTAAGTCAGAAAAGAACAGGTGCAAAGTGACATTTTGTAAGTGGTGTGTTAGCATTCAAAGGGTCAGAAGAAAATTCCAGTCGGTTGGCTAGCAGTCACTGTTCTGCAGTACCTTCCCTGTCCCATTTTGTCCTACAAAGCAGTCCTTTGCAACATCTCTCTTCAGGCTCCCTGGACGCACGCGCAAAACCAGCTCTACCACAGAAGCACCAAACTGCATGGAGGAGGAAGAGGAGAGGGCTGGGGACATTGTTGCACGGAGGGCCAGTGAGTCCTGATTACCTTGTGTGAAGGAAAGAGGAAGCCCTCTGCTTCTCCTGTCCTCAGTGGTTGTTTCCTTCCGGCCACAAAAGAAATACAGAAGTGTTGTAAACTTGTCTAGCCACACATATGATTTCAAGTAACCAATAACGAGCATTATACTTTTGGGTAATGGTGTTTCATATTAATGAATTGTGTTCCTATTAAAGGCCATGGTTACCAAACACTTAAGTCCTGGCCATCAACGATGAGTGACTCAAACAGTCTGGGAGGAGTCTATGTTCTGGAGACACCCAGCACAGGTACTGTAGAGCACCTGATGTAGAAATTAGAATGTCAGCCTCCAGCACAGCTAACATTAGCGTTGACATTACAGCCTATTAGAATATCAACCTCCATATATATGTCAGTCTCCATCATGGCTAGCACAGAGCCTATATGTCTAGATTTGAGAAAATGGTCCACCTACAGTTTATTTTATTTTATTGTACTTAACCTTTATTTTAGCAGGTGAGGTCATGCTGAGACCAAAGGTCTCTTTTGCGGATGACCCCGGCATCAACACTAGTTGTAAACAATAGAAAGTATGGAGAGCACCCAAAAAATTGATAAAAATGAAATATGAACACAATTTATAAGACACAAACACATTCTTCATGGAAATAATCCTTTCTCATCTTTTGAATTGCCCTAGAGGCACAAATCCATTCAGTTTAAAATGATCTTGGAATTTATTCCAAAGGTGAGGTGCAGAAAAACTAAAAGCTGATCTTCCTAACTCAGTGGCGGTATCTCTAGAGTTAACCGTCCCTGAGACCGTGTTTGATAATATGCATTTCTGTATGTCAGCAGAGAAATAATGTATGGTGCTAATATGTGCAGGATAGCTTTAAAAACAAAATATATCACTGATAGTTCCAGTATTAAATCATTTATAGAAGTATGTGTTTCAGGGATCCTAACTAAAAACGATGAGGAGCTGGTGGAGCCTGATGAAAACGTCAACTCATTTGAACAGGGTAAGAGACCCAGTCCTCCTCAGCTCTGTCCAAACTGACACCCACACTGTACAAAAGCCCCTGCAAACAATCGTTCACACACTCAGTTCATCAAGTTGACAGAGACTTGCTGGGATTGTTAGATTACTCTTATCTCTCTTGCATATCATTCTGTTGGTGTGCGTGAATGGGACAGAGCCAGAGATGGCCGTTCCCACAGGTCCCTTCCGAAATGTGCGAATGTCTGAGGCAGCAAGGACCCACCGACTCCGCAAGCTCCGTGCGCCCGCTAAATGCAGAGAGTGTGACAGCTATGTGTACTTCCAGGGTGCAGAGTGTGAGGAGGTGAGGCACACACACATAGGAGACACTATACAGTATAATATGTTGGCTCATTTTACAACAACCATGTATTGCTGTCTGTCTTGCCTTCTTTCCTGTAGTGTCTGCTGGCATCCCATAGGCGTTGCTTGGAGAGCCTGGCTATCCAGTGTGGCCATAAGAAGCTACAAGCTCGTCTGTCGCTGTTCGGCAGGGACTTTAAGCAGGGGCTAGGAGACCTCGATGGTGTGCCCCTGGTCATCAGGAAGTGCATCACGGAGATAGAGAGCAGGGCTTTGACGATGAAGGTGCTTTTTATGAAGTGTTTCTCAGTGGTCAAAGGTGTGATGAGACATGGGTGTAGACACGAGGGAGGAAATGGAGGCTGAAAAGGATGTAAAAAATAAGAGAAGGAAAGGATGACTTGGTATCTACTTGATGTGTTTTTGTGTAGGGTATCTACCGTGTGAACGGGGTGAAGACACGTGTGGAGAAGCTTTGCCAGGCCTTTGAGAATGGAAAAGAGCTGGTGGAACTGTCTCAAGCCTCACCTCATGATATCAGCAACATACTGAAACTCTACCTCAGACAGGTAACCCTTGAACACAAAAAAAACTCTCCTCTTACACTTCTAAACTCACCATCCCTCCTGTCTCTACTGCCCCCCCCCTCCCTCAGCTGCCAGAGCCTATCTTCCCCTTCTGTCTCTATCCATCTCTGATGGGGCTGGCCAAGGAGAGCCTGCTTTCTGCATCTCCTAGCCCAGAGGGAGGTGTTCTGACAGACATGGGTGCTGAGACTCCCACGGAGGTCCTAAATCTGGTCCACAAACTGAGGGAGTTAATACAAACGGAGCTTCCCCAGGCTAACATAGCCATACTGCGCTATATTACAAAGCACCTGCGCAGGTGAGGCATAGTGGAGTAATGCGTCCACGCACACAAAATGTGATTTGAACTAGAAATGCACTCCGAAATGTTATCAAGAACAAGCATTGTGTCCGTTAGTCATTTCTCACTTTCAGTACTCCTCCTGTCTGTCCCTTACCTTCTCCCCGTCTCAGGGTCTGCGAGTGTGAGCGGGAGAACAAGATGAGTGCCAGTAACTTGGGCATTGTGTTCGGCCCCACCCTGATGCGTCCCCGTCCTTCTGGGGCCACCGTGTCTCTGTCCTCCCTGGTGGACTACCCCCACCAGGCCCGCATCGTAGAGACCCTCATAGTCTTCTACAGCACACTCTTCCACGAAACCTCCTGCACCACCACAATTTCCCCCTCGGCCCTAAGCCAGAGCCAGGTGAGTGACCAGGAGTTTAGAATGTCAGAGTGAAAAAACGTGCTCGTTCTCCTCTAGGAGAACTAGGTGGGTCTGATTCAATTGAGCCTTAAGTTCACACTTGCTTTTGTCGGCCACTTGTGTTTTGTGTGTTAATTATAGGACAGTGGAGGTGAGGACTGGGTAGACTGTGGAGATGTGGGAGAAGCCTACGGGGGAGACGAGGGAGAGGGCTACAGGGGAGAAGCCCACGGGGGAGACGAGGGAGAAGGCCATGGAGGGGACGAGGGAGAAGCCTACGGGGGAGACGAGGGAGAGGGCTACGGGGGAGACGAGGGAGAAGGCCATGGAGGGGACGAGGGAGAAGCGTACGGGGGAGACGAGGGAGAGGGCTACGGGGGAGAAGCCCACGGGGGAGACGAGGGAGAAGCCCATGGGGGAGACGAGGGAGGAGGCTACAGGGGAGACGAGGGAGAAGCCCACGGGGGAGACGAGGGAGGAGGCTATGGGGGAGACGAGGGAGAAGCCCACGGGGGAGACGAGGGAGAAGCCCACGGGGGAGACGAGGGAGAAGCCCACGGGGGAGAAGCCCACAGGGGAGACGAGGGAGAAAACAGGACAGATTTACTAACCAACAGCGATGAGACCCCAAATAACCACACAGGAAGATCGATGAATTCAGACTGAGAGGAAGACCTGAACACTGGAAATATCGACTGAGGAAAATTGGTTACTACACTGAATGGATTTCTTATTACTTTCCGAAATGTAATGTTAATTTTATTTCATGATTTTTTTTTCACCAGTTTTGCCAAAATGCACCACACACCAATGTTCTTGTTATATCTTGGACAAATACAAGGAAGGAATGAGTGAGATTCAGTGTTTTTGTGAGGTAATTTTGTGCTACTTCCTGGCCACCCTTGTTATGGAGTATTATTACAGTGTGGGTTAATGCTCTAGCCTGACCTCTACCTTCGTGTGCTCACAAACACTTCAGCACTACTGCTGGTATGTGCTGGAATATTTTTACATTGTTACAGTTCTAACATGACTTTTTTACAAGTGTGGTGACATTAGATACCAGTTTAGCACTATGCAAATGTTTGATTCCCAATAATTGTTGAGATTTGTGACTGCAACAGTAACTGCAGTCAAATTAATAATTAACAAACATTCTAAATTGATTCTGTTTCAAACCATTGGGAGATGACTTTCTCAATATGAAAAACCTTTGCCATGCTCTTGAATCATTTGACACAATAAAAATACAACTTTAATGCAGTGGTTTTCACCTTAAGAATTCACATAACAACTAGCAAAGCTGAAATGTAAGCCAGTCAATCTATTCACAAAAGTTACTGGAGACCAAGAAGATAAGAAAAATCATGTTTCTGATTCACATGTAATCCTGGGTTAATCCACAACCGAAATATGATGTTGTTTGGTGAGAGACGTAGTCATCTTCAGGTTGGCTGTCCGGAGTCATCAGACTTCATCTCTTCATGTAATATCTATCTACTGGACCAGCCTGTAGGTGATGTACCTTCCTGCAGTCTCACTGGGCCTGATGATCTTCACCACCTGTTGGTACAGACAGGTCAGCAGGCTGGTCAACACAACAATAAATAACAAAGGGAGAACAAAATGCCTTGGTCATTTGTGATTCTCACCTGTCCTCTTTTAAGTCCAAAGTACCTGGCTACCGGGTCTCCTGCTTGAATCCTGGGTAGCTGACTCTCCTTTAGTTTACTGAACATCAATTAAGGCAGTGTCTACTGAAACATTTTCATGCAGTGTGTGTGCCAGTGTGAAACATGATTCTTTTCTTATTATGAAATAAGAAGAAAGAAAAATACTGTATAATGCATGGTAAAGAAATTCTGCATTAACTGCAAAAAGGATACTATCGAAGCAGCAACTCAGATAGTTCTTCTTTTGTCATCACTATGTGCTCAGGAACCAGCTAAAGTCAGTAAATAACAGGGAATCACATTAAAGGGCATACACAGTGCATTGGAGGAGTACTGGAGCCAGTGCACAGCTTTTATATTGACATTTAATCAATGCGTGTCACAAAATGTCTTAATGATTCATTAGTAGGTTATTTTATATAAACTATAACAGGGCATTAATGTTAGGTAGGGTAACATTAATGAATGACAGGGATCTGTGATGATAGCCTCATTTATAACGAAGTGGTGATTTTCTTATGGAATTCGTTACATGTGGCTGATGCATTGTAGGCATTGTACGCTACTGCGTGAGTTCAATTTGTAATGTACGTGAAGGGAACGGTTCTGAGGAGCTCCAATCTGTTCGACATTGCCGATACTGGCCAAATTGCAGTTCGTGTGTTCGTGGTATTGTCTCCTCATTGATATTTATTATGTCAGGGAAGACAGCTTGTGGACAAATATTTAAGGTGCATTACTGTATGTGAAATTAACACTACTACAACATCCTACTTTGGTTGATGCAGGATTAGGCAAGATGTTAGGTTTGAGTCTAGGTTATTAGAATCATCTATCCTCACCAAGTACATTTACACATAGTCAGAATTTCACTTGGCGGATTTCATGTGCCTTCATATCCAGTCACATACCTCATGCTCTGTAATGTTAATGAGGAGCTCCTGTTGTAGAAACTGCTCCAGGATGTATTTAGGTGCCATGTCCACCAGCGACTGCAAGGAACAAAAAAAGGGAGTCATTCAAGACCCCTGAAAGGGGATGACTGATGAGTTTAGGCACCTCAAGAAGAAAAATAACAGCTCTGCTAGAACACTATGAAAGGTAGCATTCACTTCCTTAATCAGAGGGAACAGAGTTGGTGTTCGTAGTGTAATTCTTCATATACACTGTGTTATACCACTGTATGTGGAGGGAAGAGTTGCCATAGACTGGCACAGCAGATTATAAAATGAGCCCTGCCACACCTGTTTGGCTGAAGGGGTCATCCCCATCTGTACCACAATACAGGCACGTGTGATGTTCTCCTCCTGCATGCGCTGACAGTACATCTTTATAGTCTTGATTCCCACCTTGGGCTCCTCTGTGGAAAAAACACATGTGATTAATGTGCAAACAGTTGTAGACAACTGAAGTGTCAGACAACTGACATTCAGGCTAAAAGCTGTTTTTTCAGAAAATAGCTGGTGACATCTTATAAGTTAACGTATGGTGCTTTGGCAAGTTTCTTTGTCTTCTAGGTACCTGGAAAGAAAACAAACATCTGGTCGGTCGGGTCATCGTTGTGGGCAACCAGCACAGTTAGGTCTGTCCGCCTCGGGCGCCCTTCACTTGGTTTGTCCCCAAACTGGCTCTTGAACTCATCCAGAGTCTGATCCAACTCATCCTGCGTCACTAGGTAACCTCGGTCATGACACAACTACATTGGGTGATAAAGGATGGACATGGCTGTTAAAGATAAACAAATATGACTAGAATATACATTTTATTCAAATACTGAGCTTATTTTTTATGCTCAAACTGAGAAATTGTGAAATGGAGAATCCACTCTATTACAGTACAACTCATTTTCTGTATGCTATGTCGGGTCAGGTTGAGAAGGAATCATTCATTTTCCAGTGCACTAGAGGGAGCACTGCTGTTTGGAAATGACCAATGGTCCCAGGACCAGTGGAAGCAAAATACAAGAGGGCTATATAAAACAAATGTGATTTATTGACTGATAAGGAAATGACATATCATCACCAAATAATATTCCACTCACTCTGGAGAATTGGTGGAGACCCTACAAAATATCCCTACAACATTATAGATCTACCACCACCATATTTTAATTTAGGTTTGAGGTCCTTTTATGCTCATGCATTCTCATTTCAAGACCAAACCCACAATGTGCCAGAGGTTTATTTTCGAATCTGACCAAAGCATTGCATCCAATGCAAGTGCCAATATTACTGTTTAGCAAAGTCATGTTGGCTGTTATACTCCCATGTTAAGGTAATTAAAAGTTTTAGGTAGGTCATCTTCAACCTACCTATGAATGTTTACGTGTTGGTGATGGTGTCACAATTAAAATCTATATCTCTGAGATTTAAAAATGAAATTAAACTGTAAACATTTAGCTTTTTAATTAAACAATATAACAATACAGGTAATTTGTGTTAATGTATCAATGTGTACAAACCATCTCACCGTAATATTTTATATATTGAAAAAGAACGTTCGATTCTCGAGAAAGCTACCGTAGCTAATGTAAGGTAGCTAGTGTAACGTTGTAACCCGACTACCTAGAATGCAATATCAATATACGATATACCTGCATGATGGTTTTACGGATTTTCCATAGTCTGTATGTCTCTTCTTCGTCATCCATTACGGGTTAGAACAAATCACAAAGAAATATTCACACTCACGATTTGTAAAGCAGACCTACTACTGCTGTTACTCCAAACGACTCCGAAAGCTCAACTTCCGCACTTCAAAATCATGTATCTGGGAGGTCCTTATTTATGTGTCTATAAGTTTGCCTGCAAAAAATTGAAATTGTATAAAATATAAGGCAGACAAACTACGTTTAATAATGTAATGTATTATTACATAATAAATTTTACAAATATAATATGGCATAGCGAAACATTTGTTACGTTTAAGATGATAATGTGGTAAAGAAAAACCGGCGTTATTAATTTCTTACTATGCACCGTCTGATGCTGTAAACAAGATTTTCACGGACAGAGCTGTCGAGAGATGCGCTATTTTTGCGTTAGCTAATGTTTGCAAAATCAAAAAATGCAAACGCTACGGGAGAAACAGGGTAAATTATTTATATATAGCAATTGACTGTATAGGTGAAGTGTGTCAGTGTGCAATGCTGCCACAATTTCAAGCTAGCTACCTAGCCAGCTAAATATCCAGGGTAGCAAGCCGACCACCATCTTTGCAAGTGTGGTGGTCTCGCGAAAAGGCTTTTTAACAAAGATGGTTTATTTAGTGGTTATACCTATTTTTTTGACTTGCAAAATTGTATTTAATGTTAGAATTTGTTAAACCCCTATGCTTGAGTATAATTTTAAGGGTTGTTATGGTAAGGGTCAGTTATAGATTTTGGCTGGTCTGCACATCAGAAATGTTCGTATATAGCCCTTCCCCCACTTCCTCAGCTCGAGGCTGAAGGTGGGCCCTGGCTTGAGACAGGGAACGAGGTTAAACCATTACAGCCTATTTTTGTAAAATAGCCATATCATGCTTTAGTATATGAATTCAAGAATATAAATGAATTGAAATGTTCTGCAACAAAAAAAGTAGTTATTTTATGTATAGTGTGTGGTCCAATAGTTAAAGCACACAATGACTACATCAAGCCTTTGAAGTTACATTTGCAGTATATTTTTTCCCTGTTTGTGTGTTGTGTTTCAGATCATTGTGTACCCTCTAGAAATTAATTGTAAATAATGTCTTTGTGCCATTCTGGAGTCACTTTTATTTTAAATAAGAATGTAATGTTTCTTGCATTTGTTATTTAATCTTGATAATACTATGACTGAAGATAATTCCAAATTCATCAAATAAATAATGAGAAATGAGAAAGTTACAGATGCACAAATATCGTACCCCAAGATGTGTTAATCATTACATTACAGGGAATGCAGCTTTTTTAAAGGGGGTTCGAGGATAAATCAAGCTCCCTTCTTCACTAGAGGTGTATAGAGATTCTTTTGGCACAACATGTTTGATGATATGATTAGCCTACACCCCTATACTCACCTGTGTTGTGAATAGGCCAAGCTATCATCATGTAAGCATGTAGTTGTAGACTGATAAAAAAACAAACTGAAAAGTCAAATTGATTGTATAATTAGTCAGTTTAAACTCAGTGCCTCTAATAAATTGACATTTAGGTTCAGATGTAATGCTGTTGATCTAAAAAAAAAAAAAATCCCAATAATTAATTGGACAAAGCAATAGCTGAGTTCAGGCTGCCTGTCAGTCTGTCTGAAGCAAGATTGCATGACGTTGGCTAATACGCATTTTTGGTATAAGTGTTGTGAGGGTATCAAGTATGGTGATACATAGTCTCATGTAGCCATACTTTACATTGACATTGTCGTTACTCCTGCCTTAAAGGTCTGGAGGACTTTGCATTGCAAAAACTGTTTGAATGGACCGTTGGCTTCCAGCCGCAAGAATTGTACTCGTTGTTAGATTTCAAAATCCTTATCCCACATGCCTGTTGGTGCTATGTATTTGTTTGTCACTGTCAGAATGGATATGACACATTGCTCAGTATGCTGGTTTTACACATGGCAGTGAATGGAAGAAACCTGGAGGAAAAATGTAATTCTGTTTGGTCGGAAACATACTTAACTGCAGATTTCCCAGAAATACTCATGCACTGTTGCACCTACTAATCTAATGAGCACCGTTGGAACTCTGCCAAGATAGACATTTGATTAATCAGAATTCCGTTATGTTGACAGGTAAACTTCCTCATTGATAAAGGTTGGATTTGATTTCCCAAGGGTGCTTCCTGTCAGTTACTTCTTATCAAAGATTTGACATGGTTTTACTGCTGTTTACCTGTACCTGGCAGAGCTGGAGAGGGGAGTGAAAAGCAGAATAGGTTGGGGCTGTAAAGTACTGCCCAGTTTATAGTAACCAGCTTGCTTATTTTACAATAGACGTAATTTTCTCTTCTAGGTCCTCCTCTTCCTCTGTCGTCACTGCGTCTCTTTGTTCCTCCGCTGAGGCTGGTGTGTGCTGCTATGTGGCAGATTGTAGAACGGAGAGACATCATGGACTATGGACTGCTGGAGGAGTTTGCCACCACTGTGTTGGATATAGTCCCTGAGCTGATGACTTATAGAGAGAGGGTCCAGCTTCTCATGGGACTGAGAGCACGGGTAAGTGGCATGACGAGGTTGGATGGAGCAAGTAGGGATGTGATGGTCATGTAATTTTGGATGACTCATGGTCAGTGAAAGGACCGCTGTCACTGATATAACCATTTAAATAGGAACAAAATCAAGCATACCTTTCTCCTCCCCATCTATAACTGAATGTCTTTCCCGTTATGAAGTGATAGTCTGTGTGTTTCCTGTTTTGCAGAGCTGGCTGCTAGTAGAAGTTATGTCGATAGAGATTGTACAGTATACTTTATCTCAGTCTAGCAGGACACTAATCCACGTTCCAAGTTATTTTCCGGCTTGTGCTTAAGCCAGTTTGTTGACAAGCCCTGTGGGTCAGTATACAGTATCTCTGTGGTCTTATACAGTATCTCTGTGGGTCAGTGTACAGTATCTCTGTGGGTCAGTGTACAGTATCTCTGTGGGT
>JACXGI010020579.1:0-10983 GCA_016801175.1 Esox masquinongy | reverse complement strand
AGAAGGAGAACTGACCCTACTCCCCAGCACAATAATATAGCAGCGTAAGACCTTGGGGCTGAGACAGGGGGGTCCGGTGACACTGTGGCCCTATCCGGGGGAGGCCCCGGACAGGGCCCAACAGGCAGGAAAACAATCCACCCACATTGCCAAGCATCAACCAAAGTGATACCCGCCAACCGCAACCACCCTGAATGAGCCACAACTGACCGGGCAGGAGTCAGAGCTGTCCTTGACAGTTGGTGATAATAAGCCTTTGATCAACTGTGTACGCGTGTTCATCAAATGGATGCAAAGTAAGTAACATTGGAGCTGGACCAGCGCATAAGCCAGGAGGGGTCCATCTGTTACTGTCCTGTAAGGCAGCTTAATGAATGAACACTCTTATTTTAACTTTATTAACATTCAACTCAGTAAATAAGGCCTTAATTGTATTCATGCTAACTGGAAATGTAGTTCGGGTATGCAGTGATATGCAAATTTAAAGGTATATCTACAATGCATCCCTGGAGGTAGTTGCAACTCAACACCGTGCAGCTAACGCAATTATCCGTCTACAGTATATAAGCCCTCCCTCCTCTCTCTTTTGTCTCTGTTCTCTCTCTCCCTCTCTTTTACTCTTTGTCATTAATACAAATCTACCTCTCATTGAAGTCCCTCTCTTGAAAGCGAAGGGAACGTTAGCGCTGCTAAAAAAAGAAACAATCACAGGTTAAAGTGTCGATAAATAATGCATGCGCTCGCTCTCTCCTTGCCAGCCGCCGCGGAGAAGCGGAGCGGCAGGGAACGAGTGGGCGGGGGATTGGAGCGACTGGCTAAGGGTGAACCAGAAAGCGGTCGAAAAGGACATTAGATGACGGAGTTGCAAAAGAGGGAAAATTGGGCCTGAAATCTCATTTGACATGTAAATATAGAAACGAGTGAATCCGCAGGACCTTGCATCAGCTGAACAAGCCATTGTGCTCATTTGAATCGGCGATAAGGCGCAGGGCGGTGGATCCGGTTTTGAACCGGGGAGTATTCATTGTAAGCGCTGTAACAGAATAGATGTAAAGGTATCAAATGCGTCCAACACATGGATTCCATTAGTTTGATAACATTCCAGCAATATCTCTGAACCCCCACCGGAAAATCCAGCACCATTCGCGTTTGCAGGCTTTTCGGGAAAGATTCACGGGACGAATGGCATCCGGGGTCTAAATTAAATAAATTTCCCCATTTACTCTTCCCTATGCGTCCTGGTCAAGTCGTGCACTATTTAGGTAATAAGATGTGATAGAGTTTTTGAAGCAGCCCCAGTGTCTTTGGCATGAGTACAGTCTGGGGAGAAGAAGCTGGTGTATATTTATCAAACCTTCGATAGGCAAAAGAAGCCCGACCGACAACCCTGCTCAGGCTCCCTATTTATGAATTTTGCCTGATTATAATGCAACAGAGCACTGGCCCCATTAGTCTGACTGTCACTGAACAACAGATTTATCGATACGCCAACAGATTACAACGCTGCACCCCGGGCAACACCATAAATCTTTAAAAAAACCGACCTGCTGGATAATATCTCCGGGCCTGGATCCGCAAGTGATAGGGATAGGTTGGGTTATGTTTAGGAGGTACTCTGGGCAGGAAAACTCTAGAACAAAGCTACGGAAAGTGACGTTAGCTGGGCTAACGGCTAGCCGGGGGTTTTCTGTACCGCCAGATTCCAGAAAAAGACTGCAGTCTGTGGCCTGGCCAAGATCTCAGACACACAATCATTGCTGGAGAGATGATGGGAACACACAACCCTGGCATTAAAGCCTCAGCGGTCGATGGCGGCTAGTGTCGGAATTCCCCTGGTGTTTATGGGCGGCTGATAGAATGGTGAGGAAGGGTGAAAGGAGGGAGGCGATTTACAGGGACCCTGGAGGCAGACAACAAGGTGCGTAATTCACCATGCAAGCCCTCCAACGGGCTTCACTCCTCCGTCGCCCCCACCATCCTTCCCGACAAGAACGGCGCGTCTTTGCGGGTCTGTCCCAGGAGTCCTTGCATAATGGTTTAATTTCAGTGCCAATGCATAGGACCAGACTCGTAATTTAAGCGATCATATTTTCCCAAAACTCCTCTCGGTTTGGACCTATGCACTGGCGTTGAAATCAACTTGTTATCCCCGTGAGAGACCCGCAGTTTTTGTAGCCTACAAAAGGACCTTGTTTTTTTCCTCTAGGTTTTTCTAGAGACTCACTGGTATACATTGCACTGGTCAAAGTAGTAATGTCAAGCCAAATAGAAGCAGCCTATCAAGCTTTCTAACCATTTTTGCACTCTGCAATGTATTAAGACCAAAGTTACTACTCACGCGTGCTTCCTTGCTACTACCAGTACAAACGCTGCCTTGTGTACTGTAGGCTACTCTTGAGTCAGCCGGCGTGGTATTATAGCGGACAATTAATAAAGCAATTATTTATACCTTTTAATCAGGATGGAGGGATGTAGGTTGTTTTAAATGTGTTGGTGTTGAGTTATGTGTATACACATAAATCTAACAGAACATTGAAGTTATGTCATCTTTTATACTGCAAGGCGATAATTCTATTCTTATACTTTTTCACAGTTTTTCAAACAGGGTCTGTGACCATGTTATACAGATTTAGTTTACATTTGATTTGCCACTTTACGTTCAAAGCTTGTGAATTTAAAAGAAAATTGATGGAGTTCATTCAACAGACTTTTCTTTACGATATCCTCCATTGTTGTTCCCATGTGTGTCGCGTTGGAGGTGGCGTCACGGCAGTTTTCCTGTGATGTCACTAAGGGCAGGTAGAGGGAACTATCTGCAATGGAAAACGAACCGAGTCGAGCTGGTACTAAGCGGTGGAAACGCTCCCAAAGCGAGGTGAGTAGAGTTGAGCCGGTAGCATGCAGTGGAAAAGCGCCATTAGTGACTGAGGACAATAAGGAGGGAGAGAGAAGTGGAGGACTTCTATCCGGAAAGAATCTCCACACAGTATTCCACAGGACATTGCTCATTGAAACACACAGGGCTTCCGCTCTACAACTTCTTCACAGTCACGTGCTAAAAGCATTAGCCGGCGAGTGCTAACGGCTTGCTTTAATTGGATGTGGACACGGACAGCCAGAGACACATTTCCAGTGTCTAAACAGTTCAATAAAAGAAGTTCAAGATTTAAGGAACATTTTTTTTGCTAGCATGTTTGAACACTGCCCGCAACAGCTGAAAGGCACACTTGTGAAACATGTAGAATAGTCTCCACACATATTTTAACTGTCGTTAGTCTTATTGTTGACATGGTGAATAGGGGTTGCCCAATTTGGCATGTTACAGTTGCTGAACACTGACAAATGTTTTGCAGTCTGCCTGCATACTGATGAAAGTGACAGAACACGCCAGAAGTCTACAAAGTCTGTGACCCTTCTAGCCGCTAACCCAATTACCCAGTGCTACCCACACCTCCAGTCTGCGCCCTTCCAGTTCACATCAACGCTACACTAATAGCTACGCTAATTGTGCTGTTCCACCTCGTAAACCAGGCATTAGTGTCGACCCCCGGGGAGCTCCATAGCAACCCTGGGGAGAGTCCATTACTGCTATCCGCTAGCCCTGGTAGGTACTGGAGAAAATCAGAACGACGTTGGTAAAAAAGAAAAACAGAGGAAGAGACACACAAGCAGACAAGTAGACGGAGAGAGAGAGAGAGAGAGAGAGAAAAACCAAGAGCGAGACAGGAGGTCTAGCTCATAAGCATTGTGTCATAATGATGGAAAACCCATTAAATGACAACGAGGACATCTAGATAAACAGAAGGGGTGTTTTCTTGGTTTCTCAAGCTCTACCAGTCATATTGAAGGATAACATTAAATCCTGTTTCTCATGTTGCTCCAGTCACTTTGAAAGATAACATTAAAACCCGTTTCCCTGGCAGATTCACTTAAAATCCTTGTTCACAATCTTTAAGTGAGTGCAAACCACTGAGACCATTAAAAAAAAATTAGCGTACAAAAACAGGCAGGTCCAGCATACATCCCAAGAGGTATAGGAAACTGAATCGGTGTCACCCAAGTACCGACTTTCAGAGTAGTTGACTATTGCCACGAAGGTACCAGACATAAATACAAATGATCGACGGCTCATCTAATTCTCCATGGGCCCCTTAAGCCCCGCTCCGAGGGCCCAAAATGAACACAGCCAAAAATAGCGCAGAGACATCAGCAGAGCCACAATGAAAGGCAATGTATGATGAAGAGGTAGGCCTCGTGATTAGATCAGATCGCCTGCGGTACCTTTATTGGAAAAACAAAAGGCAGTGAGTAGGTCGGAGATAGCCCCAACCTAATGGCTAGTGTGATTTATACAAGTGCCAGGGGCCTCGGAGAAAGGAGGGAGATCGATCAGTCCTCGGCTCCCTCCCGCGCCAGGATGGGGCCTTTGGCGAAACGACACAAACGCACCTACTCACCCTTACAGGTAAGGACGTTACACACAGACACGTCTGAAGAAGGACCGGAAGAACATGAAGGATGCCTGAGCCAGGGACTAATCTATGGTTCTTTGACCGACAGTCACCCAACACTTACCCACAAGCTATTTCATTTATATACCGTTTTATTAAACTGTGATCGATACTCTTCAATTTGTAGTACCTCGCAGTGCAATCATTTGCGGTAACAAACATGTAAATAACCATTTTATTACTTTTGTCGGATGTTGATATCATTAGTATTGATATTGCACTGCGCTGTTTGCATGTGCTGTTAAATGTACGCCCGGCGATTAAACATTGATTTGATTTGACACGGGACAACACGGTGACGACACGGAAACAAAAAACGCCAAACTGACGTGGCACGTCACATCGAACCCCCTTCAATTCATTATTTACCATTACTTTAGCACTATAACGATGACTAAAGCCGTTCCCTCCGGAAACACAAGCTTGGAAGGGCGGGGGGGTGGGTCCCCCCAGTGTGTCAAAGCAGATCACTGTAAATGTATGACAGGAGGACTGGTGTGGCCACTTCACAAGGCAGCATCCCAAAAGAACGCAGTCTATAATGTACTTTGCAGCGCAGCACAATGGACGGTATTTGGATCACTCCATCTCTCTCCGTAGATAGGAATCAGAAGCATATTTTTTTCTCAGCTCAGCAGTGGCTGTCATGTCGACATTGACAAGAAGGTCATGGTGACTGGATATGAATTGCAAATTCGCGTCCACAGCTGTTGAGAGTGGTGAGCCGGGCGCGCACCAGCAGTGTGAAGAGCACTCGGAAACACGCCAGCGCACAGCGGGACAGGCCCTGACATACGCGTTACGTCGAGATTCTCTTTCACTTGGATGTGTGAAGAGTGTGCGAGTGCGCGTGTTACGGAAAGAGTGTTTCTTAAACAAGTGAGCCAGCGTCTTCCTCGTTTATTCATTGGAAGCCACCGTGTAAAACACACACAAGCTCTGGTCCGTTATACCACAGAACACGAAATCCACATGATCATGCCGACTTCACAAAGTATAAATCAACACCTCAGCCTGGATTTACGTTCTACCCAAAGCCCGCCATGTGCTTGGGATTTGGATCAGTCAATTACCCCCAACGCACCTCTTCGGACTGACTGTGTTCTGTTGCTCTCTCGCAGGATAAAGGAACATTGACCTCAATCCCCCAATCCACCCCCGACAAAACATCCACTTCATATTGATATTTCAGAACCATGAAATGTAGTGCAAATGTATACCTTCCATTTCCTTATTTGAAAACCATCAGGTCTTAGGAATAATCAGCCCTATAAAAATGCAAATTAGGAGGCTGAATAGATGTCTTTCTCAGCATCCACTTAGGCTTGTGTTGGTGAGCTCATATCCTCATTAATACATCAGTGACAGACAGGAGAGGGCAGGGGGAACATTTTGCTGTTTCCCCCTTCACTGGCACACAGATCTTATTATGGAGGCGCTACAGAACAAGTTGACTCACAAATTACAAGGGTTGTCGAAGTTATTAATAACGTCTGGAAAGATTAAAAGAAATGAAAAGAGTTGTACATTTTACAGCAGGCTACCGGAAATAAAATGTGTGCAGGGTTGAAGTTAAATAACCCGGTGGGGGGGGGCAGAGATGCAGAGGGAGACAGACCGAAAGAGATGCAGAGGGAGACAGACCGAAAGAGATGCAGAGGGAGACAGACCGAAAGAGATGCAGAGGGAGACAGACCGAAAGAGATGCAGAGGGAGACAGACCGAAAGAGATGCAGAGGGAGACAGACAGAAAGAGATGCAGAGGGAGACAGACCGAAAGAGATGCAGAGGGAGACAGACAGAAAGAGATGCAGAGGGAGACAGACCGAAAGAGATGCAGAGGGAGACAGACAGAAAGAGATGCAGAGGGAGACAGACAGAAAGAGATGCAGAGGGAGACAGACAGAAAGAGATGCAGAGGGAGACAGACAGTGAGGCTGAGAGAGACATCAAGTGACAGACACACACACATAGACACAGACACACACACAGAGAGAGAGAGAGATAATGCAGGCAGACCAAGACAGTAAATGACCAGAAACCTGAGATGAGGTAATAAAGAAACAGCATCTTTCCTCTCTATCTATCCTTTGGACACTAGAAGAAGACAGGACACCAACATACAGCCATTTAAACACTTCTAAAGGAGCTGAGTCATGCTCCAGGGGTAAGACCCCCACAGGAGACCAGGGTCCAATACCCGTCACCACCATGTTTCCTCTTCACCAGTCTCCCTCTGATTCCTACTGTCATTAAAAGCCTAGGAAACATTAATGGAGAGTAACCGTCCACTCTCCTTTACAAAAACAAGTAAAGGAACCAGGCAAGCCTAGTTCTGCCGGCCCGCGATTAGAAGGGATTAATGTTGTTGCTCTGGCTGGATTCGATCCACAGTTTCCTATGTGATAGACTGTGTCTTTAACCACTAGACCTTTTAAACAACAGGTGTTGTGGCACATTATACGTGTGTAAAGATATGGTGTCTGTTTACTTCCTGCACTATCAAGTCAATTAGTCGAAACTCCACGTTTCTGAACACTAGTTCCCTGCATTACTTATTAACATCCAAAGTGTCAGAAATGTACTTTTTGGCTCACCTGCCAAGGGGATTGGTGGATGAAAAAATCCACCAGCCAAGCATATTTTTTACCAGCCAAAATAATGCATTTCCTTTTTGTGTCATGTATACATTAATTTCAGTACATTTCATTAAGATATGGTATTATGTTGAATACAAACGTTTTTATTTCCAATGACAAATTAGTTGTTTCCGCTTTTATCTGTAGCATACTGGCCACAAAGAACATCTCGTCACCACAGCCTTAGCATCATACTGTAGCCAGCCTCTTGGAACTCCTTTATCTCCAAACTTCCAATTCATACAAAACATTCTTTTTATATCTGATGCTACAAAGGTTTTTTGTCAACTTTCTTATGATTTATTTGACAATACTTTCTTAACATCATTCCCTAATAACATAAGTACTCCCCCTCAATTAACCATTCTCTAAAATTGTTCATGAATCGACTCCCAGATTTACAATACAATGACTCTATTTGGGCCGTGGCGAGGATCGAACACCGGTCAACTATGTGGCAGTCTGCATCTCTAATCACTAGGCTATTTAACAATGGGTAGTCAGTCAGTCAGTCAAGCACTCACTGAGACATTTGCTCTTCTTGGCCACTTACACGGTCCTGCAAAACCACTTCTATATACTGCCACTGGACAATGACAATTGACTGACTGATATTGATTTGTAATTGTTTATGCTGATATTATTCATAGAGATTGTCATTGTGGGAATTCTGAAAATGTTAAAGGCAAAATAGACAATGACACATCTGTTTTGTATTCAGATGTAAACTTCAGTAGAATGCATGCATTCTTATAAGATGAATTGTGGTGGTTCCACCTAGCTGTCTTAACATGTCTGAACTATCTGTAAGTTGCTCAAGACAGGAGCCTCTGCTAAATAAATCAAACAAAAGAATGTAAGGTCTGGGCATGATTTTTTTCACATTTGTATTTAAGCAATTGAGCAGATGTTGTTATCCAGGGACAGACATACAACAGTGAGTGTATACACTTTCATACATTTTTCCAACTGGTCCTCCGTGGTGATCAAACCCAACAATGACAATGCCAGCACTGCTCTCATACCGAGATACATGGCAACACTTTGAGTCTGGTAATAAATCTGATCTGCCTTTGCAAAGGCCGAAACCAATTACTTGGCTTAAGGCAATGAGAGTGAATGAACAAAAGAGGCCCGTGGCTTTAACAGAAACCTGTCGTTAAGTTGTTTCATGTGCTTATTCATTCCGCTAGCAACAAAGCTCATAATTCCATCTCAGAGTCAGATCAGGTAGCACATAGCCACACACTCAAGCACGCACAACATGAAGCCCAATGATGTCACCGACAGTAAAATTGGATAGAAGTTCAAACGGAGTCATTCAATTTATTAAACAGAGAGGACATTCTTCGCGTGTTTCTTCGACTTTCTCCCCAATGACACCGACGCAGACGAACCCATTTACCTCCAACGGCATACAGGCAAGACATTCCTGTTACTTCAGAGACCCTAAAGAAAGCGGTTGATTTATGAGGACAAGGCTCGGGCGGCTTATAGGGACACTAAGTCCCATTAAAAAGCCATAAAGCATTGGGAGGACCGGCGCGTGCGCAGTGTCAGAGACCCTCCTATGGTGGCTGTGCCGGGAATACAAGTCCGCCGTCTCCTCGTGCTCCCTTTCATTCACGCTCAGTCTCCCTGCTTACTCTCTACGATCTCTCTGATCCTCCTGCTTCATTCATTCCTCCCTGGACCTTCATTCATACCAGATTCTCTTCCTTCTGTCCTCCTGCACGTTTCCAAATCCTGACCCCACGTTGACAATGGCCTTTCCAACGTTGTCTTTCTTCAACTCTAATTTATTCAAATTCCCCCTCCTTCTCCTTCACCTCCCTCTATGTAGCTTTCAGTCTCTCCTCCCCCACTTTCTCTCTCCTCCCCCACATACTCTCTCTCCTACCTGTTGCTTTCTCTCTCCTCCCCCACTTTCTCTCTCTTCTCCCCCACATTCTCTCTCCTACCCTGTTGCTTTCTCTCGTCCTCTCCCTCTTTCTCCTCAGTCTCTCCATCACTCTTTCTCTCTCTGTAGTCAGTTGCTCCACTGACAATTGTCATCCTGGAGCTCATTTCATCTTATTAGGGAGGATAATGGAAGCTGAATGGCAGTCCTGTGTTCCCCGGCAGAGAGCAGGGAATGTGCGTCTCCCATTTCACCCCCCTGAGACCCCACTCGTCCGTCCTCGCTGGGTTCCACTCAAGAAAGGCATGAAACACAAGTGCTAGTGTGGCAACCCTGTTATTTGGGCCCCGGAGGATGTCTGAATGAAATACAGAGGAATGCGTAGCTTGCGTGTGTGGGTGTTTTATGCAACAGTACCTCTCAGGAATTATGTTCGCATGGAACTATTTTGCAAACTGCAATTACGTTCAGTATGAACATAAATCGGTGCAATTCCGTTAGCTATCAACATATCCCCAGTAATATTGGTCCTTAATGACTCGATATTAAAAAAAATGTTGCTCCCTAATGTTTTACCATTATGTTGTTCCAAAATTAAAAATGTGTCGTTACAAATAACATTTACGATTAATGGATAAGGTTAACTTAGGGGTAAGGTAAACTATCGTTAGAGTTAAGATTAAGATTAGACGTCACAGTACAGAGGTTAGGATGCAGGTTATGGTTAAGGTTATAAAGACAGAAAAATACCTGTCTAAACAACCCAATCCCCCCTGCCCCCCCCCCAAAAAAATGTGTTTCCCCCGATGGAATTGAACTCCCAACCATCCAACTGAAACTAGCTAGCGGTAACGCTCACATCCCCGACTGCAAAGTCCCACCCACTATCCCCGACTGCAAAAGCCCGCCCACCATCCTCGACTGCAAAAGCCCGCCCACCATCCTCGACTGCAAAAGCCCGCCCACCATCCTCGACAAAGGCCCTAGCAAACAGCCCGGGCCACTATTTAACTATGAACGCATTCATAACCTCCCATAGCGTCCAGGTTCCGACGGTAAATAGCACCTCCCATTTGTTGACACTGAACGTAATCGCGAGTCATTAAGGACCAACAGCACTGGGACATGTTGATATTGAATGTAATACCACTGCTAACATAGTGAATGCAATCTCGTTTCCTAAAATAGTTAGAGATGCTTGTAATTTCTGCGATGATGTGCTGTCTTTGTGTGAAACAGCCATTACAATGAGTTTACAGAAAAGTGGTTTTGAATGAGAGCATGCATCCCATAGGGTTTAAGTCACATGTTGAAATACCATTTACTGTACAGAGACCAAAGAACAGTGTGGCAGAAGCATGGACTGTCCAACATCAGGGGAAACACCATGTGATTCATTTTAAAAAGCAGGGCAAAGGTGCTCAAGGACTTAGTTCTCAGGGGGAATTCAAATATCTCACTCTCTTTCAGCTCCCTTCTGTCTCTCTTCCTCACACGCTCACTCTACGTCTCCCTCTCTCCCGCACTCTTCCCATTCTCTTGCTCTCTCTCCTCCACGCTCTTTCTACCTTTTGCTGCCGTTGCGGTCGTGACGACGAACACGCAGAGCCTAACGAACAAACCACGTATCAGCTCACTGTGGTTGGGGCTGAGCTACAGCATTCCCACCTACTGTGTTCAGGCGAGGGAAAGGTCAGTCCTAACAGACACAGGAAATGCTTGCTGAGAAGCTCAGCACCACAGCAACCTGAGGTACTATGGCTTTCTGCTGAATTCAGCGCTAGCGGGACCATTTCTGTCCAACAGCACCGTCCTAACCGAGGCCTCGCAGGGGGACAAGACACCCCTCCTAGGTCTCAGACAGGGCCTTGATACACACACACACACACACACACACACACACACACACACACACACACACACACACACACAC
>JACXGI010020578.1:0-10983 GCA_016801175.1 Esox masquinongy | reverse complement strand
CCACCAACACCAACTCTGCTAAACACCACACCTGTCTAGCCACCAACACAAACTCTGCTAAACACCACATCTGTCCAGACTCATGCTGTATGCTGAACAGGCTGTAACAGTAAGGGACACAGGGAACAGACACATTGCAGTGTTTAGCGCTCTGGTGGATATTTTATTAAAGAAAAGACAAGTTGTGGGGGAGTAGGCGTGGGAGGAATGATTAACCAAAAACCAACCACTGGGAAGCGGCACCGTCTTCGAGTGTCCCCCCCGGTGGCAGTTTGGGAGGAATGAGCTCAGATGGTCCTTCTGTGGCCGGCCTCTCCGCTCTCCTTCACCCTACTGTCCCTCCTGGGCTTGCAGGTTGCGAGGCCGAGCGACGGTGTGGGCAGTGTGGCTTGGAGGCCCGCCCCCAGCCCTCTGTTGGTTCCACTTCCTCCTCTCCAGCTTCTTTTACCTTTCCCAGCACTTGGCCCCTGGCTTCTTCTGCATCTGTAACTCTTACCATGCTGACCTGCTTACCCATCCTGTTAGTGTGTCCCTTGACGAGGTCCCGATGAGAGGTTGCTGGACGGAGGCACAGGCTTTATAGCTAGCTAGCTATGTAGTTGGCAGTTTGGATTGAAATAAAGCAGCCTTTTGTGTAATCAGTAATGTATTACAGACGCTGTGTCCAGCAGAGCCAGAAGAGGTCCAAGAACTGTTCAGAAACTGTGCCTAATCACTGACAAGATGCTTTCTATGTATTTCCCATCATGTTCGGGTGGGGACCACATTCCAAAAGAGAGTCAATACATGGCGACAGATCAAATGGAAGGACTGGTCATTCAGAGGAACAGGTTTGTTGGCTTTTGATGATGTCACAGCATGTCACGGTTTATTTTAGATTATTTGGCTTTTTTTTAAATTAGGACCTGACATTTTCAAGCATCACAGACTATTTTCACAATGACATCTATCAACAACACACTAATTCAAACATAATGAGGTTGTCTTCCTAGATGTTGTTATTACCACCCAATCCACATTTTCCCAGTATTTATTATTGCTTCTTACAGTCATCACAGTTGTATTATCTTGGAGGTTTCATGAAAGTGCCAATTATATAGATCAGAAGGCTTTAGCTCTGAAATGAGGGAAGTAGCTCTTCTCTAAGAGTAACCCACACACTTTTTCCTGTCTGAAAGCAGTTGCTGGAGTGGGTAATTAGGCAATTGAAGTAGAATGAATGGAGTTCTTGGAACCACCGATATGCTCTTAAAGGCACAGTGGAATTAAATTGGCAATGGACATATCGTTTATACTTTTAATAAAAGCAACCTTTACAAAAGCATCCTAAGACTATTCAATGCACAAAGTCACGCTTTCAACAGGGAACACACATTCTCATGTTTAGAAGAAGCTGTTTGAGTGGCTAATTTGGTCACACAGATAGTGGCCACGTTTGAAATGATCGTTACAGCTGCCGCCAACTGCCCAACTGATTACAAATCACCTTGTATCATAAATAACAACTCATCATTTGTAGATCAGTAAGTCACAGTTTGCACATGAAAGATGAGGTCCTTGCAACCATGGCCAATACTGTTGGTTTGGACTTCCTAACCAACAGACCCCAGTCTGTCAGGTTAGACAACTTCACCTCCTCCACCCTGATACTAAACACTGGTGTTGCACAAGGCTGCGTGCTGTGCTCCCTCCTGTACTCCCTCTTCACCCACGACTGCGTCCCTGTACACAGCTCCAACATCATCGTCAATTTCGCAGATGACACCACAGTGGTTGGCCTGATCAGTGACAATGACGAGTCAGCCTTCAGGGAGGAGGTCAAGCGCCTGGTGGCATGATGCACTGATAACAACCCGGCCTTCAATACAAAGAAAACCAAGGAGCTCATTGTGGATTACAGGAAATCTAAAGGTTGCAGTCATGCCCCAGTTCTCATCGACGGCACTGAGGTGGATTGTGTGACAACAAGCTCAATCTCCGATCCCTACTCTCTTAAAAAACATATATCCTTGGCCTCGAACAGTTGCTTTCTGTGTGTTCTTGTCAGGCTGTGCGTAAATTAGTATCCTTTTACAGCTTGGTCAGCGGATCATTTAAAGCAAGCTAGCCTTCTTCTATGGGCACCTGCCACTATGAATGCCACATTAAGATTACAGAAGGGAAGGGAGTATATACAGTTTGTTGAAGGAAGGCTGCTTTCGGGATGTCCACCACACATGTGCTTTACATCTCCTCCCACCCTGAAAAGCTTGTATGACAGTTTGACTTATGTTAAAGATACCGTGCTCTATTAACACCGCTAGATATGAAAAGGGATGTCTGGAAACTTTTAAGATAATTAACGAAGAATACTTATCTATTATATAGGTTTATATATAGGTTTATGTAGAAAACTGTGTGTGTATATACAGCACATTTGTGTGTGTTGGTGTGTCTTTAATGAGCCATTATTCATAATTAAACATGGATAAAAACATTAGTGCTAAAGTTGACAGTGACTCCTTTTTCTGTCTGCCAGTTCTGGACTCAGTCTACTGTCCTCAAAATAAACCACACATTATTAAATCATTATAAATGGGAAGCATAATTTTCTTTTTTTATCGATCTCAACTCTACCGTTATCATGTACTTTTGCAATACGTCATTACATGAAACATTCATTCCTACCCAGACATGGTTTCTATAATCATTATTTATTCAGCTTAACTCCAACCCCTTTGGATTTCTTTTGACATCTTCATGAAGTTGTATGGCTGTTTTTTTAACCTCTTAACTAAAACATTATGAAAAAACATTTTTTTTTTTTCATTTTGGGATTTTCCAAAATTGTGTTGCACAACATTGTCACTGACTTGTCCGATGTGCGTGCAGTGGCTAGTATAGCGTGACCGCAGCCGTGGAACGAGTTGGCACCATTTTCAGTGACACAGAGGTTCCCCAGTGGGCAGAACTGAATGACGCCATGTCAGGCGGTTTCTTTTGCCAGTTTTGCTGAACAGCTTACCAACATTGGTGGAAAAACACTGACAATCAGCAACAGCCATGGATACGTTCCAAAATCCAAAATAGCCCTGGCATCAATCTGCCTGAGCACCATTTTTAAGACATTGGTTCTGTTTCTCAATCACAGATTCTACCTAGGTTCTGAATTGAAAAGGTCCCGCTTTGTACTCTATGACCCGTTGTCTGGCAACTTTTTCAGCCTTTGGTCGCTGAAGAGAAGTTTTTCGACTGATATCAGACCAATGGGGTCATTTCCGATTAGACATTCTCCCAGAGTATTCCCCCAGTGTATGACGTCACTCTCTCCTTGGGCCGAGCTTCTTCGGATCCAGGTCTCCCGTGGTGCACCATTTCCGTGTCAACTGTCGGTTACGTCGGAACCAAATGTCGGCAACCTCTCTCAAGATCCTCCAAATCTGTCAGTGCATAAAATCAGAAGCGCTGTATAACATGAGAAGTATTTCCTGTCCCTTGAATTCTTTGGGGACTTTGGGGTTTTGGAAAAGGAACGGACACTACCAGCTCATTGTATCATTTCATTATTTGACATGTTGTAATGTTTTGTAATATGTTGTTGTTTCTGTTGATGTTAGCATGCTGTTTTATCAATTAATAAAGATGGCTGGCAGAAGCACTGGGACACTCTATTTGTATAACATTTTCCAAACACAAAAACCCATTTCCTTTAATCAGTGATATCCCTTTACATAATTAGAGGTCTTTTCTGTTTGACTGAAAAAAACATCCACTGATATTCAGGGTAAATATTTAAAATGTGGAGTAGTTGACTCCCAGTGAAACTCATAATAAACTTCATCCAAATCATTTCTCGTTAAAGCAATTTCAGAGTATTGGATAATATTACACTGAAAGGACATTCATGTTGCTGTTATTGAATTATGTGGGGTCTGAAGCAAGAGCTGGAATATCTGGGTCATCATCTCTGCCAGCTGGAGCTCATGTTGACCACTCAGTCAACTATCACCATAAACTTGATCTCATCCCCTTTTGAAATATCATCCTCCAATCCACCCCTTCTCAGAACCTTAACCATATCTTTTTACTCTTCAAGTGACCCAATCTAGGTTAACTACTATGCAGATCCATCTGTTGATTACGAACTGTCATAAACGTTTTTCCTTGGCATACATTACAGTAGGCAGGGGAAATGGTGCTGAAATAGCATGTTTAATATTTTAAATTGCCTGCGTTATCTCTGAGAAACCAGCTGATGGAGAAAGCCCTGATTAGAAAATGGAAACATTGTTTCATTTGTTTATAGAGTGTTCATTTTAGGTCCAATAATCTTGACCAATGGCGCTATAATTTGCAATGTGCTGAGCACTGTATGACGTGGAACATTCTAGTTCTAATGACACATGAAAACCTTTACAGAACATATACAATGATAACCACAACCGAGTAGGTATGCTTTTCCTGGCAATTAAGCCAACACGGTTACACTCTTAAGTACACAGTGCACTGATAAAAGATTTGGCGGCTAAACCTGTAGAAAATAAAGCATATAGAAAGCAAAAGCAAGGCATAAAAAATGTGCTAATTATTTTGTTTTTAATTCATGGCCACCACTTTATATGCATCCCATCTGCATGTTGTGGTCTTCAGGGCCAAGTGAAACATATTCCCAGGCTGTATGTCTAGTCGTTGAGCTGTTGTAGTCCAGAGTCTATGAGGCATGCAGGGCCTGCAGTGTTACACATCTGTCATGTTGCAGTATGACCGTTGTACTTGTCAAAAGCGGTTATCACACAGCGGTGGTCTAAAAGGTTTAAAAGGTAAACGGGACCCCGGGGGGTTCTGAAAGGTTTCAAAGCTAAGCATGATCTGGGGCGTGTGTGTGGGGGGGGGGGTCCAGGTACAGTCTTCCATGTGTTTCCTTGCAGAGCGTCTGACTGGAACGTTCCCTAATGTAGCCTGTCAAAGCCATCCTCACACTCAAAGGGCTGTGTAAAGCTCCATCAGAAAGGACCTTGAAAGCTTAATCAGAAAGTGCCTTGTTGAAATCCATCAGAAAGGAGCCTCAGAATTGTACTGTCAGAAGTTCAGAAGTTCTCTCAGTTTTTTGCTCACATAATATGCAGGAAAATAGTGGCTTTTGTTTAAATCAAATCCGCAGAAAAATCTAGGTAGGACAATGCCTGGGTAGAAAAATCTCTGGGTAGAAAAATCTAGGTTGAAAAATCTCTGGTTTTTAGGTAGAACAATCTCTGGGTAGAACTATCTAAGTAGAATAATCTAGTTTCAGTTCCATGTGGTATGTGCATTATGTGCACAATTTGACAGTAGTTACCGCCCCTAGTGGCCGTAGTGCACACAGGTTTAAATGAAGTAAAGTTTGCTAGGCAGTCATGGCCGAGGATGGTGGTCGGGCTGACCCCGACCCACTTTCTCTGTTCGGCCAACACCCAGTTTTCAGCTTTGGCGGCAGGACCAAATACTGTGCATTCCCCCACGGACAACAGTCTGTTTGCTTTCTCTTGCTGCCACCGCTGTTGTCAGTGTGAGCGACAAATCTGCTGTCTGTGTGTATTGAAAACAGCGTTGCCGCTTGTCAGTGTGAAAAGCCAGTGATTGTTGTGGCTATCTGTGATAGCGACTGTTGTGGCTATCTGTGTTAGCGACTGTTGTGGCTAAGGGTGTTAGTGACTGTTGTGGCTAAACTGTGTTAGCGACTGTTGTGGCTAATGGTGTTAGTGACTGTTGTGGCTATCTGTGTTAGCGACTGCTCTGGCTAATGGTGTTTGTGACTGTTGTGGCTATCTGTGTTAGTGACTGCTGTGGCTAATGGTATAAGTAACTGTTGTGACTGTAATTGTTAGCAGTTGTGTACCGTAGGTTGGTGTTGGTGTGGGGAGGTTGTCGCACGTGTCGAAAGGCAACTATTGCATTTCTGCGAGTATCTGCTCAAAGCTCAGTTCACGTTATGCTGATGAAGTTGATCGGTTGAAACTCCCACTTATTGCTCTGAGAGCTGTTCTTGTGCACCTCTTCTAGTACATTTTCCAGAATGCTCCTTCCTCGCTCCATGCAATTTCTGTTCAATAACAATTGAATACAACACCTTTATCTGCTTTTGTAACTATCTGAAAATAACCATTCAACTTTTCAATAGTATGTTGTTAGCTATGACAAAATGTAAAAAAGGGTGAAAAGGTAACAGAATAATTACAGGAAGAGTATGAACAGGGGTCATGGCTGAATTTTACCAGAATGAAACTGATACAGGACAGATTTTTCCCGCGTTAATTTTCCAAAAGTGTTGTGTGGTATAATCAAATTACACATGTTACCCTGCTCACTTTACTACAACACTCATTTAGTCTGGCAGAGGCCTGTTTGATTCATTTATGATGTCATCCAAAAGCATTGATCCTCCTGCATTAGAGCCAAATGTGATGTACGGTAGTGGGTATCAAGTACAGAATTATACTGATACTCTATTTTATTTCATGATTCAGTTTGATACTTAACTGTGCAGCATTGACTTGGACAACTGCGTTGTTGACTCCTTAAACATCTTAATGCTTGAGATAAGACGTTAGCTGAACTGCGTAAAAGTGAAACAAAACTCAACTGAAACTTTGAGTAACTTTAACTAACTCTCAAAGCACAACATGTTTTCAGATTATATATAAACTTTAAAAAGGAAACAGCTCAGTGGATCCAAGGTGGATATATTTTTAGGGCACATTTGTCAAGTTGGTAGTCAACTTTCAGTGGATGCTTTTCAGAACTTAATTCACACACCACTTGTTTTCATTTTGGTAATTTCTTTGTTAGTTCCATTCTTGTTTGAGCAGGAAAAATAAATGGTTTTCTTTTGGAAACTAACAAAATGGGAGCCAGGCTGGGATTTAGTCTCCCTTTAGTATGATACTCAGTCTTATCTGAAACTCTACTGTGCCCAAATATTTGAGAATTTGTAAACAGCATTTTTGTAGAATATTTTGTCTCTGACAACAAATGTAGTGGGCACATCCCTTTGTAAGTTTCATAAACACAGGCTTGTATTTATATACACATTTATAAAACGTCATGGACTTTTTAGTTTGAGGAATTTTTGGATAAAACACTAATTGGAAGATGCTGAATAAATGTATGAAAGCAAATCTGATCATCATTTTAAGACATTTTGACAGCAGTATAACACGTGCCCAGTCAAAACCAATAATCAAAGAGTTGCTCGGTGCTGCTTTGGTGGAGGAGCAGACCCTCCCAGCTAGAAAGCCTGATAAGAAGTTAACTCCGTAAGATCTGACAGTCTGAGCTGAAGGCAAAGTTGGAGCAACAGAAACTAGAGTTTGATCACGAAGAAAGCGAAAGACAACGTCAAGGATGAGAAAGGGAACGTGAGGAGAGATTAAAGCTGCAAAAATGTGAGTTTTAGCACAAGGACAGACAAAAAGCGCGCACTACCCGACTAGAACCAGAGGAACATGTGGCAGAACACGCCGCCAAACAACAAGAACGTAAGCACTCTATTCGATTAAGACAATTAGAAACAGAAGCACTCTGAATCCCGTCAAGCTATGTGACAAGCTCATCTCTGTTTGCACTGACTAATGCACAATTTACTCTGTCAGAGTGGCTCACCACATCCCTTAAATCTCTGCCTGAAAACTGGGCACTGCTCCTCCAGCAGTGTTTTTTGTGGGAATAGCTTATTCAGTTCAAGGCCCTGTTATCTCCTGATCAAAGATGAGAGACACTTAGCATAGAGAGGTATCCCGAAAGCACTGTCAGATCATCTGGGCGGATTTGAAATCAAAACTCAACCATGTCAGTCGCTCTGTGCCACAATTTGTCACTGCACAGTATTTCACCTCTTTCCTCCATACCTGTCCACAATGCCACTAGCAAGTCGCAGGCCTATGTGATTACCTCAAGGCAATTCCCAGTATTCCGTTGAACTGGTGTCTAATTTCATCTGAGAACTGGCGCCACCTTGTTTCATTTGCACCCGGCCTGTTGGATAAATGCTACAATTGATAATTATTAGGCCTTTAGTAAACCCGACAGAACTATATTAGCCCTCATGCTTCTGACCTATGCATTGAGAAACGCTTCTATGTTATTTTGGTCAACAAGGCGGTACGCTGTTAGGAACAATCTTATCACAATATGGTAGTCTGAGGCGATTTGAAATTGTTTTTCTCACCTTCTCAGTCAGTTTTAGCATGAAAAAATACATGTATTTATGATGGTGTAATACGGTATGGCAATATTATTCTAGCAAGTACCATATCAAGCTTATACAATTTAATAATATTGTGAGACACTGAGCTGCTGAATATGCTTTGTAATGTTGTTCTCTGGCCATGCTAGAAGGAGGTAGACCCATTACTCCGTGGATGAAAAAAAAAAAACTTTATGAATAATGGAAAAATACATGGATACTAGTAGGATTACATTGTGTCCAAAATGACACCCTATTTTACCCTAATGGGCTGAGGTCAAAAGTAGTGCACTTGAGGAAAGTGTGCGGCTTGGGATGTGTCCATAGCCTTTTAATGCATCTCTGTTGGTAGGAAAAGCTGAATCAAATGACATCCTGTCCCTCGTTGAGTACTGATCCATGAAATTATATACAATTCTCCTGCTGATTATATACACACACACAGAGACACATACACACACACACATTTCTATTATGGCCTTTATCAGTGAATTCCTCAAGGCTTAGTTAGTTAGTTAGTCTAGTGGCTTATCTGTATGTCAATATCAGAGTACATATTTTCTGTGTGTATGTGTGTGTGTGTGTCACGTCCCCACATGTAGACATGCACATGGACAATCCTTCACTTATTCTATTATTCTTCTGCAGACCAAAATGTATTTCCATTAAAAATGTATTTTCTCTATCAGTCAATAGACTTTCAATTCATAGGGACAGGAAATGACCTGGCCTCTGGAAGTCAGTAGTATAGATAGTACAGTAGAGTATAGTAGAGAGAAAACAGTATAGTAGAGAAGATAGAACAGTTGAGTATAGTTGTTACGCATGCAGGTACCCTGTATGTGCGTTTGTGTTTTTTCCCCTCCTGCCGTTTCCCCAGGTGTCCCTTATGTTCCTGATTATGCTCGTTGGTGTTTCCCACCTGGCAGTCATGAGTGCAGCGCCTGACTGCTGAGGTGGACCAATCAGTGGACAACCCTCCTAATTCCTTTTTCCATTAACCAATCACATCACACATCCCTTGTTTAAAAACCCAGTCAGTTGGTTCTCCCAGAGAGACTCTTTTGATTTACTCCACATGGACATAGACATTCTTGAGATACATACCTTTTTTGATAGACAGACACTTTGCTCATACATACATCACTTAGTTTAGCACATACATCTCACTTTGTCCTGTTTCATGTGAGTATGTATTGCTGTGGTGTTTTGTGTGGTGTTATCTAGTCAATTGTTTGCTGTGTGCTATTTAGTCCTCGTTCAACCTGTGTTTTTGTTTGTCCCTGTGTCCCTGGGAAAAGGGGGGTTTTAGCAAGTCGCCCTTGGGTATACACAACCCGTAGGAACACTTTGTCTAAAAACACTAGTTAGAACTGAGCGGACCACCCACTGTATTTTTTGTATCGGTTAGTAGTCAGCTAAGCGGTTCTTGAGGCAGGCAAGTTCAGTTTAGGGGTGTTTTGACTATATTATTTCATTTCTTGGGTTCAGCTCAGCCCCTTTTCCCTTCCCCCTTTACCGTGTGTTTATAATAAACGTTTTATGTTTGATGGTAGCTTTGGTTGTCTGTGTCGTTTGTTCTCACTGTTCATTTACACTACACTAATTTGTATGAGGCTTATGTTACGGGTCTCTGTACCATCCACCCTAGACTACTAGAGCCACAGGGTTCGTAACAATAGTAGAGAGAAGACAGTAGAGTGATGAGCCAGCTTTTGCCAACGGTATGTCTCAGTGTTTGCGAATGTCACATGACATTTACATTCAAGTCATTTTTGCAGACCCTTTTATCCAGGGTGACTCATAGTAGTGAATGGGTACATTTGAGTACTCACATTTTTCATACTGCCACCTCTTGTAACTGAGCCCACAGCCTTGGCGTTCCGAGCTCAGTTAGCAGACCATGTGAGCTACACAGGACATCCAAGACATCTGAGACTCCAATGGCCCATTTCTGACGAAACGCAGGTGAATAACGCACAGAGATATGGCATTTACAAAATTACACTGATTCAAGATACGCATTTTAAAAGGTCACGACCCTCACCGTATTTGACCTGAAGACATGATATTCGGAATCTATAGTTTACTCTCTTCAGTCGCAGGGACCCATGACCCATGTGTTGCTTCAACTGGTACTGGATGAACAGCATCATGAATTACCTGGTACCAAGTCACTTGAGACAAACAACCTGATTCCTTCTTCCTGAAACGTGGCTGCAACAAAAACTGTTCTGTTGTTGTGCGATTCGTCCTTGAATGCCATGCGGATGCTCGTGTTGCTGCTCGGAGTGGGTGGATGTGGGGGTGGATGTGGGTGTGGATGAGGGCGTGGATGAGCGGGTGGATGTGGGGGTGGATGAGCGGGCGGATGTACACCAGAACTCAGTGAGGAAATCATTCTGTTTCGCAAGGTTGTGATGAGTTGTCCACATGTTCTGCAGAGATGACAGACTGTCTCAGGTGGCTGAGTTCAAGTGTTTATCTTGTAATGGTATAATATGTTTAGCTTCCACTGACTGCTGTCAGGGTGATGAATACACAGCGCCTGATGCTCAGAGTATTGGACAGACGCTCTGTGTTCTATAAGTTTCAGCTCTACCAAGCTGGGTCTGTCGTGACATTCATCAATCAAGTGATTGCAGTCATTCTTGCCCCATGAGTCCAATCACCAATTCTAAATATAATTTTTGAATTTTCTGCATCTTGTTCTGAACACTTCTGAACTGTGTGTGTGTGTGTGTGTGTGTGTGTGTGTGTGTGTGTGTGTGTGTGTGTGTGTG
>JACXGI010020577.1:0-10709 GCA_016801175.1 Esox masquinongy | reverse complement strand
AACCTGCAACCAGAGGTTCAGAACAGTGTCTGTTATGTATGTACCAGGATGTTACGTTTTTGGTTGTTGAATGTACCAAAAATGTTCCTGCAGTGCAACACAACCTGCAACCAGAGATTCAGAACAGTGTCTGTTATGTATGTACCAGGATGTTACGTTTTTGGTTGTTGAATGTACCAAAACTGTTCAAGCAGTGCAACACAACCTGCAACCAGAGGTTCAGAACAGTGTCTGTTATGTATGTACCAGGATGTTACGTTTTTGGTTGTTGAATGTACCAAAACTGTTCAAGCAGTGCAACACAACCTGCAACCAGAGGTTCAGAACAGTGTCTGTTAAACATATTATTATGAAATAGGACCATGACTAGATTGAACTTTGCCTCCCCATAACTCAAGCTATATAAATAAACACATTATGGGATGTTCTGTGAGGTTTCTATTACACTTTGAGGTGTATTACAAATCATATTATGTAGTGAGATTTTCTATGTAATATATTATACATTTTATTTTAATAACAAATGTCCCCCTCACTTTCTTTCTCTAGCTTACTCATTCTCTAAATATCTCTTCCCCTCAATCGTTTTCTTACGTTCTTTCTCTCTCTCCCTCTCTCCTTGTCTCCAGTTATGATCTCATCTTTGCGGGCGGACCAGACGAGATCCTCAGAAAGTTCCAGGAGGCCAATCACAGGGTCCTGTTCTCAGCAGACGGGCTGATCTGGCCCGACAAACGCCTACAGGACAAATACCCGGCGGTCCGCAGCGGCAAGCGCTTCCTCAACTCAGGAGGTGCCTTCAGAACACTGTCACACAGAAGGGGCATCATGGGAGTTGTAGTTTAGTTATTACTATAACCTTGGCGAAAAAACCTACACGTGTTTATTATATACTCTCTCAAAACCCCTTTCATACACTCGGACAGAACCAGACTGGCTGGCCAAGTGGCTCAAAGCACTGGGCTATATGGTGATTGGTGTTCATGGTGTAAATTGTCCCGCCTGCTATTTTTATTCACAACGGTTGATTGCGGTTGTATTTCTGAGGTCCCTCGTCAACCCAATCCGCTGTTGGATACCCAAAGCCTTTCACTGTGTGTTTGTGTGTGTTTCCAAGAGCCTCTCTCCCTGTCAACCGTCTCCCTGAGTCCTCGCTGTCATTAAGGCGACACGTGTTTTTGTCTTGGTCCCCTTGCGGTCTACACTCTGCATCAAATTGCAGGTTGTGTTTATCCCTAAAGCCAGGCTACTGGACCACGTGACTCAGGCCCACACTAACAGGGCCTAGCAGGGCTGTCATCGCTTCCCTTTATCTAGATCTGGTCACCGAGCGCATACACCACCTCAACATGTTGGGGCACATGACGGGGGGGGGGGGTGAGTTTGGAGTGGACCTGAGGGGAGGGGAGAGGGGAGGAGGGGGTGTGTGTGTGTTTGCATCCTTGCTTTCATTCCTTATCAGGGTTCAGAGGTTGGCGAAATACATTTTGGGAATGAAAAGGTTTCCTGAAAAGTCTTGGAAACATGGTGTGTGAGTGTGTGTTCAGGCCAATGTGATGTCACTGCTAGGACAAGTTGTTTAGGAAGAGGGATTTAACGAAGCCGTCGAGCTTAAAACCATGTGTCCTGACTTGCTTCCATCTGTGTCCCTGTGCTTCTGGCTGCTGCTGCCCTCCCTGGGCAAGGAGAAGGTTGGAAACAGAACACAAAGCACAGCACGTAGCCTGCAGCATGTCACATGTTGGGCCAGGTATCACTGGTCATGCCTGTCGCCGTATTCCAGTCAGCTATGTAGCTTCTTTAGTGAGCTGATCACATTCACTGTGCTCTTTTCAGTTTCATGACTCGGTTCTCCAGTTCATGAGATCAAATGTGTTTACTTGTGACAAGGTGGTTCTGTGCTGCACAGTTGCTAGAACGTGGATGATGTGTCCAGTTCCAGCCAGGACCACCCCTATTAGAACACAGACACAGTGTTAGGTGAATGTGTGTATTTATGGATTACACCTCCGTCACTCGGTCATGTCGTTGCCATGGATGCCATCATTCCGTTGACATATTATAGAATGATGGCAGCCAAATTATGGGATATAGTTATATTGACAACCAGAAGTTGAATGGGGCTAATGACTTTAAACGGGGGCTAATTGCTACTTTGTAATATTTAGTAATAAACTTTGCCATCATCATCATAGCATCAAAATTACTTTGACAGGTGGCATCGTTCTCATTAGCTGACAAATTCAGTCAAAAATAACTTCTAATGCTAATGTTATCGGGATAAAATTAATTTGGTGACATCAAAATGATGACAAAGGGCTTAGCTACTGATTATCTGCCTTCTTCAGAGGTGGTATCTTGTTTTCAGGCCTAAGAAAGACACTTAAGACCAAATCTTCATCAGCTCCCGTTGGGGATTCTGTTGAAGTAGAATAGAAAGCTCAGTTGGACATGACTCCCAAAAATGAACTTTCAAAACAGCATTGTGATGAAAAATGCAATCCACAAATATGTATTAAATATGATACACTACCGGTTACAATAACGTCACTCACTTCTGCATGGCAATAAGCCCAACTGCAGACTGTGGGAATGTCACATTTATCCGATTTTAGATTTTTCCTCTAGTACGTGTTCATGGCCATATCAAACTGACAGCATGGTAACTTCCCAAGCCAAAGACATTGAGGCCCAAAGCCGAAGGCCCACACACAGGCATTTCTGGGGATGGTGATTTCTGTAAATGCTATGTTGAGGATAGATGGACGTAACCCTATGATAAACACTACATACATAAAGACATGCAGGAGAATGATGCTCTCTGAGGCATGTTGCTTTGTGTAATATACAGTATACAAAGCTGTCGCTAACGACTAAATGTATTTTTCAATGGTTTTATGGCACACAATTCCCTTTATCCATGTTGGACTAGTTTATGAGCCTATGTGAATTATTAGTTAAGATATTTAAAGTTCTCCAACATGAAATGCTATAGTTTATTGTATTGCTAAAGATATGTCCTGATTGGACCAGGCTTTATATGACATCACTCTGCACATATCTTTGCAGTATGTGATTTTTACAGAGTTTTCTTCGACACCGAGCAGCGTTTCCCCTGCCTGTCATTCCATTGTGTATGTAACAGATCCTTCAGCAGTGTCTTTACTGGGTCTGAGGTAAATTTAATGACGGGACCCAAAAACGGACTGTGACCAACAACATACCCAACCCTGCAATCTACAGCTGTGGTCAAAACGCCTGAGAACAACAGAGAAAACTGAAGACGAGGACCTGAGGGAGTATTGGTTATATAAGAACCTAGAGCTGTTCTATCTCCCTGCATGGTCTGTATGTACTACAGTGTTCTAAGGCCTGTATGTTCTACACTGTTTTAAGTTCTGTATGTACTCTACTGTTCTAAGGCCTGCATGGCAAGTCCAGACATGGGCTTCATATCCTCAAAAAATACAAATGAAATCTTTGCTTCATACAGTCAGACACCCTTTTTAAAACTCTTCAACACTTGCTGTTTAGTCATCAATCAAAGCACAGTAAGAGTCCTTTGTACCATGACTGTGGTTTGTGCGGCACGTGAAATAAAAATAAAAGAATATGCCAGAACTGTAGTCAGGCTAAATTGATTTGACTAATTGTTTCCACTTACATGAGACTTGCCAGTAACCGAGAGAAAGGGAAAATCACGCTCCTTCCTCCACTTAGTGCCTGCAATTTTAATACAGAAAAACATTCAGGCGTGTTTTGCTGCTTCTGCAAATGCTTTCTAGTCATCGAATGTCTTGCTGTGGCCACAGACTTAAATCACACAGTCCAGGTCATAGTGATGATGAGGCTCGTTTTCAGATGGCTCATCTGCATCTCAGCCAAATGTAGCTCTTATTGGCCGTGGTGCGCCGATCTGTGTAAAGTCCAGGACAGAAAGACTAACACTTTTTTATTTTTTACATACTGAGGCGTCTTATCGTCCAAAAACACAGCTGTCTTCCCACTCATACACAAATACCTCACTCCACATCAAGCATTCTATGAATGTAGGAAATTATTAAAGCTAAAGCAGAACCCGGTGTTCCTGCCCTGTTCCTTTATCTATGGTCTCAACTTGTTTATCCGTGACTGCGGCCAGAAGTCTCACCTTGAGGAGGTCTTTGAACCAAGGCCAGGATGCCAGAGTCTGCTTCCACACTACACCCTGAAAAGACCCAATGTGTTGACCTAATCTGTAACCTAGTCTGGTTTCAACTCAATCTGGTTTCACCCCTCAGGCATAATCGGCTACGCCCCGTTTGTAAACCAGATTGTGGAGCAGTGGAACCTCCATGACAATGACGATGATCAGCTGTTCTACACCAAAATATACCTGGATCCTCAGCAAAGGGTGAGTACAGAGGAAAGGTATAGTTACATACAGCCCAGAGGGTAGAGCATGGGACCGGTAGCAGAAATGCATTGCTCCGGTTAATTCCTTTGGATTATAGAAATATAGATACATACCTGAACCCGCTGTAGATGGTAACTATATATATTCCTGTAGATGGTAACAATATATAGGCCTGTAGATGGTGACTATATATAGTCCTGTAGATGGTGACTATATATAGTCCTGTAGATGGTGACTATATATAGTCCTGTAGATGGTGACTATATATAGCCCTGTAGATGGTGACTATATATAGCCCTGTAGATGGTGACTATATATAGTCCTGTAGATGGTGACTATATATAGCCCTGTAGATGGTGACTATATATAGCCCTGTAGATGGTGACTATATATAGCCCTGTAGATGGTGACTATATATAGGCCTGTAGATGGTGACTATATATAGGCCTGTAGATGGTGACTATATATAGTCCTGTAGATGGTGACTATATATAGTCCTGTAGATGGTGACTATATATAGTCCTGTAGATGGTGACTATATATAGTCCTGTGGGGTTCAGTCGGACAGTTGTGTTAGCGATGACAGGTTGTGGGTTCAGTTCCCACTTAGATTATACACTAAAATGTAATCCTCCGTGTGCTGTACATCTTGAATCAAATACTGTTTGTCTTATATGCCTGAACCCCCCTTGAGGGTCGTGAGGGGAAGGACTATAAAGGAATGGGATTTATTTTTTTTAGCTGTACCTTTATAAAGGGTAAGAGGGTCAATGCATTTGTGGGTAGCACATTGTTTAGGACATTTTAACTGAACATTCTACTCAATGCACCCTCCTTAGGTGCTGATAAAGACTCGTTATAATTTTTATATCGTCAGAATGACTTTAGAAGCAGTATAACTTTAGCTAGCTTGCCGTTATTTACCTCCTTTGTTAGCAAATGACAATCAAGCCCATGTCATTATGTTTACTGGCCCCTGTAGTTTAACTTAGACCAAACAGTCATTAATTTCTGACCAACTTGGTTGTGGCGTGCAACCCATTAGCAATGTGTTATGTGACTACGTGGAAATGTACCTCACCTTAGTCTAAGTGCCGTAAGGAATGGGCTTCAGTATACAGACATGACACCATGGTAACGGGGTGTCTTACCAGGGCAGTTATCCTAAACCCATGTCCTCATAAAATGGCTGAAAGCACATCACGCCTCAGGAAAACAAACAAACAGATTAAAAATAAACTGTCTGAAAAACCTTCATGGACAGTTGCATTTTCTGAAAAGCAATCTTTTCATTTTTTGTCTCTTCTGTCTTCTGCATGTTTTTCAGGAGAGTCTAAACATGAGTTTGGACCACAAGTGTCACATTTTCCAGAATTTGAATGGAGCGATTGGTGAGTCTACACACCGAGAAAGCCCTTTATTACGGTACATTCTCAGGTTTCCATTTCTCAAGTCAGTCTTTTAAACTAAACTCAAAACCTCTGTATTTAGAGATTTTGGAATTGTACCAATCTGAATTTTTTTTTTTTCACAACCTTCTTCCCAGAGAGATTACATTTCATAGACAGCTTGTCAATTGTATAGTGTATTTTTCCAAAGCGCCCAAACAGCAGCCAGAGTCTATTACCACTGGATAAAGAGAGGTTTGGGTTAGGGTTAGATAAGGCCCTGTCACACTAGATAAAACAAGGTTTGGGTTAGGGTTAGATTAGACCCAGTTTCAGCAGCCAGCACACTAAACACACTTGAGGTTAATGTCCTCCAACTCTCTCTTGCTGCAGACGAGGTACTCCTGAAGTTTGGAACGGAGAGAGTCCGAGTCAGGAACACTGTGTTCGACACGCTTCCTGTGGTCATCCATGGCAACGGAAACACCAAAGTGAGTAAGGCATCATTACACCAGCTGTACTCCTCCACCGAAGTGACAAGAACCAACTTTCTGGCCATGCCAGCACCATGTCTCCTGGCCATGCCCGAACCATTTCTCCTGGCCATGCCAGAACCATATCTCCTGGCCATGCCGGAACCATATCTCCAGGCCATGCCAGAACCATGTCTCCTGGCCATGCCGGATCCATATCTCCTGGCCATGCCAGAACCATATCTCCAGGCCATGCCAGAACCATATCTCCAGGCCATGCCAGAACCATGTCTCCTGGCCATGACAGAACCATATCTCATGGCCATGCCAGAACCATATCTCCTGGCCATGCCAGAACCACATCTCCTGGCCATGCCAGAACCATATCTCCAGGCCATGCCAGAACCATGTCTCCTGGCCATGACAGAACCATATCTCCTGGCCATGACAGAACCATATCTCCTGGCCATGCCAGAACCATATCTCCTGGCCATGACAAAACCATATCTCCTGGCCATACCAGAACCATATCCCCGGGCCAGGTCAGACCCTCAAGCAGTTGCCATTTCTGTTTTGTGAGAAAACCACAGGCTTAATGAGGTATATCACCTTTTTAAATGATGTCAGTGTTCATATTGTTTCATTGGCTGATGGAGTATTACCAGATGCAGGCCTACTGAGTAGCCCAGAAGGCCAGGCCGCAAATTCATAAATAAAATAATTAAATGACTCTGTTGAAAGCAGTTAAAAACAATATGGCAATGCAGTACTAAATGCCTCGAGGCTAGAATTCTGCAGAACTCCATGTAGGAGGGGTTCTAAAGATCTCTGTAGAATTCTGCAGAACTCCATGTAGGAGGGATTCTAAATTTTTGTGGTTGAATGGGAAACCAGCTGGTTATGTGGGGTGGGGGGTTTGTAACATTCTCTCCCAGTGCCTTCATGGAATAGCCAGAAAAGTCTTTGGGGGGTGGGGAGGGGTGTCTAGGGGGCCGACTCCCCTAGATTCAGAACTGTTTGCCAAACAAGCTCTATTTTGGATGACTATATTTTAGTGGCCTTGATTCAATTTGAAATACACTTTGGATCACATTCTTATAGAGTTTACCTCCCAAATCAATGATTTCTGTGTGTTGTTTTTTGGGATATATCATCTCTGCCCGTCCAGGTTTCTATGCTTAGGACTGCTTTTCTAGGTAAAGAGGCGTTTTGTTTACATTTACAGTTTTTCTCGATTGCTAACAAGCATCAGTCAATACTGAAACCACAATAACAAAACTCTTCACGCAGTCTGCATTTCTAACATGCATCTTGGCCAAACAGTTAATCTCACATCCAAAACTCACTAAAACCACCAAAACTCTTCATACATGTCTCAAAATAAGCTTGGTCAAACAAAACACTGGACACAGTTCTCACTCAGAAACACACATTGTCACTCATAACACACTGACCTAAAAAACACTAACAACAGGGATCATTACATAAATGACAAGCTTTTATCTTGTAAATTTTTAAAATGATTTTTCACATAAATCAGTATTTGATTATAGAATAAGAAAAACACCTCACTTTATTGACTGTACTAATGTATACAGAACAAGAATGAATCAGAAATGCAGCAGTTTGAAGGAATATCTTTTATCTTTTTCTGTATCTTCGCATATAATAAATTATACTTTTGAAAAATAAAAAGTTAAAACAAAAAACAAATTTCCCAAAATTCCAGGGCTGCAATAATAATAAACAAACATCAACAAGTATAGTATAATCACTAGCTTCAGTGTATTGTAGGGGCCAATGAGTAGTTTGTGTAACAGCAAACCATCATTGGACAGTGCTGCACACATTGTGATGTTAGCTCCTCTCTGGCCTGGGACATCCACGGTGGCTCTCTGACCAATCACATTTCTTCGCCTGTGGCGTGTTTTTGCCAGCTTCATCCACAAAGATGAATTTATGTGCAGTTTGACTGGCTTCCATCTCCATTACTCTCTAAAAAAACCCAGTAAATCCAGAGTTTTTCAGTACTTTACATTATGCGTCGATGTGTATATACCCTGTTTGGTTATTGAACATATATCTTACCTGGATATATTGATACCGGAGTTCTTTCACACGTTCACCGTTTCTCTCAAAGGGTACAGTGTACAACACTTGGGAAGGTTTTCAGCTGAAACTGCAATCAACTGTGTTTGGATTGATTAAATATTCTATTATTAACCTTTTCTAACCAATATTAAACATTTTCTTTATATTTCAATCGGGTTACTGCAGAAATGCACACCAGTTGCCATCATTCTGTTTTGAATGTGTTTTTAACAGTTTTGAGAACAGTGTGTAAGCATCTGAGAAAACATGTGCTGTGAATATATTGTTTTGTAGGTGGTGCAGTTTGAATGAGAAAAGAGTTCATGGATTTTGGGGAATGTGTGCATTGAATGCATTTTGTGTGAAGGCAGTGAAAAATGATTCACAGTTGGGTTCACATACACTTCTGTTTTGCTGACTGTGTGAAGAGTTTTGTTAATGTAACTTCAGTATTGATCAATACTTGTTAGCAATCGGGAAAAACTGTAATGTATTTTATTGAGATTACAGTTTTTCTCGATTGCTTACAAGCACTGGTCAATACTGAAACCACTATAACAAAACTCTTCACACAGTGTGCATTACCAACATGCATCTTTGCAAAACAGTTAATCTCACCCCCAAAAACTCACTAAAACCACCAAAACACTTCATACATGTCTCAAAACAAGCTTGTTCCACCAAAACACTGGCAACAATTCTCACTCAGAAACACACACTGTCACTCATAACACACTGAGCTAAAAAACACTAACAACAGGGATCATTACATAAATGACATAGTTTTATCTTGTAGATTTTTAAAATTATTTTTCACATAAATCAGTATTTGATCATAGAATAAGAAAAACACCTCACTTTATTGACTGTACTAAAGTATACGGAACAAGAATGAATCAGAAATGCAGCAATTTGAAGGAATATCCTTTATTTTTTCTACATCTTTGCATATAGTAAATTATACTTTTGAAAAATAATAAGTTCAAACAAAAAACAAATTTACCCAAATTCCAGGGCTGCAACAAAAACCAACAAACATCAACATGTATAGTATAATCACTAGCCTCTCTGAATTGTAGGGGCCAATGAGTGGTTTGTGTAACAGCAAACCATCATTGGACAGTGCTGCACACATTGTGATGTCAGCTCCTCTCTGGCCTGGGACATCCACGGTGGCTCTCTGACCAATCACATTTCTTCCCCTGTGGCATGTTTTTGCCAGGTTGAATCCAGCTTCATCCACAAAGATGAATTTATGTGCAGTTTGACTGGCTTCCATCTCCATTACTCTCTAAAAAAACAGTAAATCCAGAGTTTTTCAGTACTTTACATTATGTGTCATCGTGTATATACCCTGTTTGGTTATTGAACAGACATCTTACCTGGATATATTGATACCGGAGTTCTTTCACACATTCGCCGTTTCTCTCAAAGGGTACAGTGTACAACAATTGGGTCGGTTTTCAGTTGAAACTGCAATCAACTGTGTTTGCATTGACTAAATATTCTAACATTATTAACATTTTCTAACAAATATTAAACATTTTCTTTATATTTCAATCTGGTTACTGCAGAAATGCACACCAGTTGCCATCATTCTATTTTGAATGTGTTTTTAACAGTTTTGAGAACAGTGTGTAAGCATTTGAGAAAGCATGTGCTGCAAATATATTGTTTTGCAGGTGGTGCAGTTTGAATGAGAAAAGAGTTCATGGATTTTGGGGAATGTGTTTATTGAATGCATTTTGTGTGAAAGCTATGAGAAATTATTCACAGTTTGGTTCACATACACTTCCGTTTTGCTGATTGTGTAAAGAGTTTTGTTAATGTAACTTCTGTATTGTTCGATGCTTGTAAGCAATCGGGAAAAACTGTTATGTCTCAGTCAGATTTTAAGCAATATACAGTCTAAATTGCCTTCTATTGTTCTTCTAAATGTGTGTGGTTGAACGGGAAACCAGCTGGTTATGTGGGGGGGGGCAATATACAGTCTAAATTGCCTTATTGATGTGTGTGAAGTACATAGCGTCCTAAAAAAGATTAAATTAATAAGCTTATACTGTGTATACATACAGTACATACCTACATACAATAAAATATGTCTATAGGCCTTCCATTGCAACATTCTATCAGCAGAAAAATGTTTATTTGGCGTAGCTATTCCCAAGTTACATCCACACATGCATGAAAAACGACACCGTATAAGTATGAATTGCTTTTCCAACAGTTTTCTGTCTCTACTATATTTTGTTCCATTCAGAAGGATTCTTCATTTAATGATTTTATATTTTATTATTCCTTCTAGCTGGGAAAAATTAGCCAGTTTCCAGCTGTTTAGCGGACAGCTGGTGCTTTGGGGAA
>JACXGI010020576.1:0-10991 GCA_016801175.1 Esox masquinongy | reverse complement strand
GCAACCTGGGCTCTCATAACACCTGAGCAGTGCCACAGACTGATCGACTCCATGCCATGCCGCATTGCTGCAGTACTTCAGGCAAAAGGAGCCCCAACTAAGTATTGAGTGCTGTACATGCTCATACTTTTCATGTTCATACTTTTCAGTTGGCCAACATTTCTAAAAATCCTTTTTTGTATTGGTCTTAAGTAATATTAAAATTTTCTGACATACTGAATTTGGGGTTTTCATTAGTTGTCAGTTATAATCATCAAAATTAAAAGAAATAAACACTTGAAATATATCAGTCTGTGTTGAATGAATGTATACATTATACAAGTTTCACTTTTTGAATGGAATTACTGAAATAAATCAACTTTTTGATGATATTCTAATTTTATGACCAGCACCTGTATGCTTAGGCTACCTGTATGTTTTATAAATAGTTACGGCATAATTTGTAATTAAATGAGCATCAGCTGTAAAGAACCATCATTGGAAGTGGACATTACACCATTAACTGATTCACCACTAAAGGACTAGTGGCACTATTAAAAGGCGACTAGTAATAAAAATCAGATTTTTTCCGCCCATACCTATAGAAAAATTGGCATCTGATGTAATTTACTCATTGACTTGGACTGTGAACAACCAATTCACTCCTTTGAATAAAGACAATCCTGAGTAATAAAATAAAAATTATGGGAAGGGTCACACTACCTTTGCGCACAGGCCACTGGGCCAAGTATGGCCAGGAAAACCAGCCTAGGCTTAACACGGCGTCAGTCCTGTACTAACATTGATAGGGGGGTCCAAATAAGGTAATCAGCCAACATTTGAGGAGCGTAGCTGTTAGCTCAGGGCTTTATCTGGTCCCAGTGGAAGGTGTGTAGCATGTGGTCTTGACCATAATATGCCACTTCACAAACAGCGGGGTTGTGTCTATTATGAAACAGGGAGAGACTAAATTGACAAATGATTCGAAGAAAGCTAATTTTCTGTTGCCAAACCATTTCCCTTGTGTGTCCTAATGAACTTGATCTGGTATTGGGATTTGTTTTTGTACTCACTAAAAGAAAATCCAGACGCAAGTGTTAGAGTGTTGGGGGGTCTGAGTGCCTGATTTGATAGACTATCATGTTTGGCAGTCACCAGACACCCCTCCACATCCTAACTGAAATGTAAACCAGTGTCCAGATGTATATTCTATCCAATTTACACAATGAACACAATGTGACTGCGTGACTTGTGATTGGCAGGTGATGTGTAGTGAAACGAGTTGTGTGGATGGAAAGTGTCATGAGTTAACAGGGCTATTAAACTGTGTAAGTATAGGGCAGTTCCACAGAAATGGAAATACGTTTACTTGGACTCTGCCTTTCCACGTAAAAATGTATGATATACAAATTCATTGATTTAAACACTGAACAAATCATAAGCCTCTATCAAAAAATTTACACAGGAAATGACAAAAACACATTTACTTGAAAACTGTAGATGTGGTTTGCTTACACAATGACGGTACCGAGAGCACTGTTACCAAACTTATTTGCATTGTATTTCAAGTGTTTTCGCAAATGTTCTGGGTAAACTATTAAAAGTAGTCATGGAACATAGAGCTGTATGGTATGAAATGAATGTTTTTTTCTTTGACATTGTTTAAAGTAAAAAATCTGAGTCTCAGTGAAATGCCATTTCCATAGAACTGCTGTATAGCAGAGTAGCTCTTTCAAGTTTGATCAGGCTAACAGGTAGTCCTTGTTTGCGGAACAGACCAGGATGTAGGCACACCCATAACAAACCTGAACGACCAATAAATCAAGCCCTTATTCAAGGGAGATGGTTCTGATTAGACAGGGTGAAAAGGCTTCCATAACACTGCTGCTTTCCCCATGCAACCACAGAATTTATGCTTTTTCCGGGTTGTCTATCACTAGACAGCCACACTTACCCTCCGTGGAAATACACAGAGAACAAATGTCTGGCCTAAATGTAACCCATAGTGATAAAGTTGGTTTAGGGAAAACATACTTGCAAACTTGTCAGTACACCAGATATTGCAAGCAGAAGGTTATCACCTCTTCTGGTGAGTAATACAGGTAGGTCTGACAGTATACAAGATGCCTCTCTATATTATATATACAGTTGTGCTCATAAGTTTGCATACCCTGGCAGAAATTGTGAAATTTTGGCATTGATTTTGAAAATATGACTGATCATATGAAGCCATTTATTATCACATAGTTGTCTGGCTCCTTTTTAAATCATAATGATAACAGAAATCACCCAAATGGCCCTGATCAAAAGTTTAATACCCTTGAATGTTTGGCCTTGTTACAGACACATTAGGTGACACACAGGTGAAAATGACAATTAAAGGTGAATTTCCCACACCTGTGGCTTTTTTAAATTAGTGTCTGTGTATAAATAGTCAATGAGTTTGTTAGCTCTCACGTGGATGCACTGAGCAGGCTAGATACTGAGCCATGGGGAGCAGAAAAGAACTGTCAAAAGACCTGCATTACAAGGTAATGGAACTTTATAAAGACGGAAAAGGATATAAAAAGATATCCAAAGCCTTGCAAATGCCAGTTAGTACTGTTCAATCACTTAAGAAGTGGAAAATTTAGGGATCTCTTGATACGAAGCCAAGGTCAGGTAGACCAAGAAAGATTTCAGCCAAATCTGCCAGAAGATTTGTTTGGGATACAAAGAAAACTCACAGTTAAGTTCAGGAGAAATACAGGCTGCTCTGGAAAAAGACGGTGTGGTTGTTTCAAGGAGCACAATACGGCGATACTTGAACAAAAATTAGTTGCATGGTCGAGTTGCCAGAAAGAAGCCTTTCCTGCGCCAATGCCACAAAAAAGCCCGGTTACAATATGCCCGACAAAACCTTGACACGCTTCATAGCTTCTGGCACACTAATTTGGAGTGACGAGACCAAAATAGAGTTTTATGGTCACAACCATAAGTGCTATGTTTGGAGAGGGGTCAACAAGGCCTATAGTGAACAGAATACCATCCCCACTGTGAATCATGGTGGTGGCTCACTGATGTTTTGGGGGGGTGTGAGCTCTAAAGGCACGGGGAAAATTGATGGCAAGATGAATGCAGCATGTTATCAGAAAATACTGGCAGACAATTTGCATTCTTCTGCACGAAAGCTGCGCATGGGATGTTCTTTGACATTCTAGCATGACAATGACCCTAAGCACAAGGCCAAGTTGACCCTCCAATAGTTACAGCAGAAAAGGGTGAAGGTTCTGGAGTGGCCATCACAGTCTCTTGACCTTAATATCATCGAGCCACTCTGGGGAGATCTCAAACATGCGGATCATGCAAGACGACCAAAGACTTTACATGACCTGGAGGCATTTTGCCAGGACGAATGAGCAACTATACCACCTGCAAGAATTCGGGGCCTCATAGACAACTATTACTAAAGACTGCACACTGTCATTGATGCTAAAGGGGGCAATACACAGTATTAAGAACTAAGGGTAGGCATAATTTTGAACAGGGGTAATTATTATTTTTTCTTTGTTGCCATGTTTTCTTTTATGATTGTGCCATTCTGTTATCACCTACAGTTGAATGTGAATCCCATAAGAAATAAAAGACATGTTTTGCCTGCTCACTCATGTTTTTTTTTTTTTTTACAAATGGTACATATATTACCAATTCTCCAAGGGTATGCAAACTTTTGAGCACAACACATATACATACATATGCCATACTATACAATGAATTCCTTTTTCAAGTTTTAACATTGTATTCGTCACACACATTATAGCAGACATTGTGGCGGGTCTAGGTAAATGCCTGTGTATCAACTCCTAGACAACCAAAAGATCTCTATGATCAGACACATCATTTACCCAAACCCAAACTTGGCATATATGCTCAAGAATATAAACATATTAAACCCACCCAAAACCTCAGACACCAGTAGGTTAATTTTGACTGTGTGTGAATGACCCGTCTTGCCATGAATATCGTATATTCACAAAATTACTGTACGCTGTTTGACTCAAAGCAGTATTGTTTGACTCAAGGCAGTATTGTAATCAATTGATAATCAATGATTGAAAGAAAAGTACTGTGCTCTCCCAAAATGTGCATAAAGTCTGGTACAAAACAGTCTGACAATTGGGTGGGTCTGTCACCATATGTCTTGTCCATCACTCACACATCACTTTGAATGACAGGCAGGGTAGAAGTCTATTACGCAACAAAATCTGGAGAAAAGTGAAAGGGTCTGAATACTTTCTGAAGGCACTGTATCAGGGAGACAAATGGTTACACTCATCAAATAACATGGTTTGATTGTAATGTACAGTGGATATAAGAAGTCTACACACCCCTGTTAAAATGCCAGGTTTTTGTGATGTAAAAGAATGAGACAAAGATAAATCATGTCAACTTTTTCCACTTTTAATGTGACCTATAATGTGAACAATTCAATTGAAAAACAAACTGAAATCTTCGAGGGGGAAAAATGAAAAATAAAAACCTTACAATACCCTGGTTGCGTAAGTGTGCACACCCTCTTATAACTGGGGATGTGGCTGTGTTCAGAATTAACCAATCACATTCAAACTCATGTTAAATAGAAGTCATTACACACCTGCCATCATTTAAAGTGACTGTGATTAATCACAAATAAAGTTCAGCTGTTCTAGTAGGATTTTCCTGACATTTTCTTAGTTGCATCTCAGAGCAAAAGCCATGGATAAGCCAAAGATAGTCAGGAGAAGGGTACAAAAGAATTTCCAAAGCATTAGATATACCATGGAACACAGTGAAGACAGTCATCATCAAGTGGAGAAAATATGGCACAACAGAGACATTACCAAGAACTAGACATCCCTCCAAAATTTATGAAAAGACGAGGAAAAAACTGGTCAGGGAGGCTTCCAAGAGGCCTACAGCAACATTAAAGGAACTGCAGGAATTTCTGGCAAGTACTGGCTGTGTGCTATATGTGACAACAATCTCCCGTATTCTTCATATGAATGGGCTATGGGGTAGGGTGGCAAGACGGAAGCCTTTTCTTACAAAGAAAAACATCCAAGCCCGGCTGAAGTTTGCAAAAATAAACATCAAGTCTCCCAAAAACATGTGGGAAAATGTGTTATGGTCTGATGAAACCAAGGTTGAACTTTTTGGCTATAATTCCAAAAGGAATGTTTGGTGTAAAAACAACACTGCACATCACCCAAAGAACACCATACCCACAGTGAAGCATGGTGGGGGCAGCATCATGCTTTGGGGCTGTTTGTCTTCAGCTGGAACCGGGGCCTTAGTCAGAGTGGAGGGAATTATGAACAGTTCCAAATACCAGGCAATTTTGGCATAAAACCTTCAGGCGTCCATTAGAAAGCTGAAGATGAAGAGGAAGTTCACTTTTCAGCATGACAACAACCCAAAGCACACATCCAAATCCACTAAAGCATGGCTTCACCAGAAGAAGATTAACGTTTTGGAATGGCCCAGCCAGAGCCCAGACCTGAATCCAATTGAACATCTGTGGGGTGATCTGAAGAGGGCTGTGCACAGGAGAAGTCCTCGCAATCTGACAGATTTGGAGCGCTTTTGCAAAGAAGAGTGGGCAAATATTGCCACGTCAATATGTGCCATGCTAATAGACTCCTACCCAAAAAGGCTGATGCTGTAATAAAATCAAAAGATGCTTCAACAAAGTATTAGTTTAAAGGTGTGCACACTTATGCAACCAGGTTATTGTGATTTTATTTTTTATTTTTCCCCCTCAAAGATTTCAGTTTGTTTTTAAATTGAATTGTTCACGTTATAGGTCACATTAAAGGTGGAAAAAGTTCTGACATGATTTCTCTTTGTCTCATTCTTTTACATCACAGGAACCTGGCATTTTAACAGGGGTTTGTTGACTTTTTATATCCACTGTATCTTGGTAGCAGAAAGACCATTTCCTTGCATTCCTATTAGAATACATCAAAGATGACGGTTTTCCTTCATGTTTATATTGACTGTCTAAGGGAGTAGCTCAGGATATGGCTACTGTCATAGTAACTATAGCTAGAGTCTCTCACTTTTTCTCTCTTCAAAACAACTGCATGACAACAAGGTATCGATTCCCATTCATTTCCATTTACAACATTTATCAGACACTCTTACCCACAGCAACTTACTGTTGCAAGTGCATACTGGCCCCCTGTGGGAAATAAACCCACAACGTTTGTGATGCAGGCTCTACGCTCAACCAACTGAGCTAAACAGGACCTACCAGGCAAGTGGGACAGAAGCATGGGGGGGAGCAGTGGTGGCAGCAACAGGCTCTGATCTACGTCACTTTTTACTGCGACCAATAAGAAACCACCTCTGTTTTAATTAAAGAATGATGGGAGCCAGTTGGAGCTCTGGGGCTGTATAGGATGTGAACGGTGTCAATTCAAAGGGACAAACACAATAGACACTTTCACCTGAATGGAATGTCAGTTTACCTATGATGATGTGAATGAAGTACAAAAATGTTGTAAATAGTGGGAAAGACAGGCAGACTCCAACTGTAATGTGGATTGTAGTATAATGCATGCGCAGTGCAAGAGTTGTCCAGCAAAGCTTGTCCTTGTGTTTGGAACACTCTTCTTTCAAATAAACCTGAAACTGGGTCAATGCTGATGACTCAAAGGCTTTGCATACTAACGCTACTATTTCTGCACGTATAAAGGGACATGATAATAAAGAAATGACAGCATATTCAAATGCTCATAGCAGTTTAGAAGTCAGCCAACTAGCTATTTGGAAACTACTTGAGTTTTGGCAAACCATATTTGGGTTGGGAGGCCCTCCCCTCATATCCATGTGTTTATTTTGCTGTTTTCCTTAAAAAGAGAGAGATTAGCAGGACAAGATGACTGCCAGCACAGCAATCCACCCATGCTCTGATCCCAGGAAATCATGCTTTTCATGCTGTAATGTTGCCATCTGGTGCTCAAAATGTGAACCACAGCAATAACTTGAAAAATTATATCCATTGTTTGGAATTCTATATATTTGGAGGAGGGAGTAAATAATGAGTTTATAGAAAATTATTTTTCAAAAGATACTCACCCCTCCCATTGTTATCCCATCAATCAGGGCCACATATGGTTTCTGATATGTTCCTTTAAAGATCAAATAAAATGTATGTCAATTCAGGTGCTGTAGAAAAAGTGACTGTCACACAAAAGGAGGGAAATAGGTAATCCAAAGAAAAACGTAATCGCACAGTCATCACAGAACTGGGACTGTGGGTCCTTGTAAATTCATTATGAAAACTACTTTTTATAACAAACAGCTGCAGAACTCTCCCCTTTAGCTACACAATGGAAAAAGCAAGACGAGGACACATACCAATAGTATTGTTCAGGATGTATTCTTCACGGAAGAAGTCCTTAGCAAGAGGATCTCCTACCTTCCCGGCTTCAGTCACAGCTAGCAGGAAATGACATCACAAAAGGCACAGCAAAAGCACGGAGATCAAAATTCAAAATGATCCTTCAGACTGAGCCAAAATTGTTGCTTGGAAATGTAGATGACAACATGTTGCACAAAATACTGTGTGTGTGTGTGTGTGTGTGTGTGTGTATGTGTGTGTGTGTGTGTGTGTGTGTGTGTGTCTTGTTTACCTCTGATGTCTCCACCTGCACAGAAGGCTTTCCCACCAGCTCCTTTGATGATAACAATATCAGTCTCCTTGTCTGTCTCCCATTTCTACAACAAAACATGCAACGGGTTAAAAATGGTTCTGGAGTACATCATGTTGGTGTCAACTCTGATTGGTATACTTAAGTACTTACGATACATCACATTTACATTTTGGGAATTTAGCTGATCTTATCCAAAGCGACTTACACACATTGCTGACTTACACACATTGCACAGACTTTAATAGCTAGTTTTTTACAATAATATAATCTATACAGTGAGGAGAAGAAGGGATCAATGAACCAACTGGATGCTGGGGATAATTAGGTGGCCAGATTCCATATTTTTGGCAGCCAGTTAATTAGTGCAACTCAGCATTGTATTGTGCATAAATACAGCTCTCATCAACGGTATACTGGCCATGTACGAAACCCACTCGTGTCTTATTTCGTAAATATAGTGTATTTGTGTTAAGCACTTTCCTTGGCCTGAGGCCAGGTTTTAAAACATCTGAATAAGCTTGGCTAAAACTATTCCGACAGATTGCCATTCTTCGCAGCAGCAGGAGTGACGTTGTGGCCTGTACTCATCAAGGGTAACAGGTGTAGCAGGTAGCCTGGCTTAACTCAGTGTGGCGCTCTCACCTTAAGCTGGGGGTACATGAGACGGATCATGTTCATGTTGAGGGCATTCAGGGCTTTGGGGCGGTTCAGGATGATCACCCCAGCATTCCCCACTTTCTCCAAAAGCACCTCAGTCCCAGCTTGACTTGACATCTGTCCCAAACACATACAAATACAGAAAAAAAGCAACGTAAACATAAGCTGAAGCTTTAAGGCAGGGGTGTCAAACCGGTTCCATGGAGGGCCGAGTGTCCGCAGGTTTTTGGTTTTTCCTATAAATTGGTTCCCAGTTCAGACCTAAACAACCAGGTGAGGGTAGAAACTAACCAATTAGTGACCTAATTAATCAATCAAGTACAAGGTGAGAGCGAAAACCTGCAGACACTCGGCCCTCCATGCCCCTCGGTTTGACACCTCTGCATTAAGGTATAGCAATGGATATGTTTAGCAGTAGTAGTAGACAGGGCTGGGGTCAACTGCATTTCAGTTGAAAAAGGGAACCAAACTCCAATTCAAAAGGTTGAAAAGAATTGAAGAGAACTGGAATTTAAATGAAATTGACCACAACCCAGGGGGTGGTTGTAGCACCATCATCATCATCACCATCATCATCATGTGGGCCGAACCTCAGTGGTTTGATTTGAAAGTAAGCTAGCTCTTGAACTAGAGAAAGATCATTTATAACCACACATTTATATAATATAATGGCATTGGTGCCTCTGTAGGTATAGTTCAACATGCATGATGACCTCTCTCCTGTCATTCCTGTGGAGTGTATTACAACACTTGGGCCTGCATAGTTAGTGTAGCCAACTGTCTCAAAGAGCAACTGCCAAGATTAATCTATTCCAAGTGCTTACCATCTGTCCTTGTAGTATTTGCAATCTGCAGAGGGACCTTAACCTATAGTGAATAACAAGAAATGTATGAAAATTACAAAAATGAATTTGACCATAAACCTATCAACACTGTACATTTGGACATACCTTTCACCTTTACAGCATAGGTTAGTGGCTGTCAGTATAAAATGTGAGGCTGAACTTTCTGTTTAATTTTGCTGCCATGCATCGATTGAAAGACAGGCTTGTCAGAAAGTGTTTTTGGAAGGAATACATTATCTGCATTTGGAAGACGTAGTGTCTTGAATAATGCTATGTCAAAATATGACCCACTTAATCGTGCACAGTAGTCGTTTTTTATACAAATTCTATATTCTGTTACGTCTGTGATTCAGTCAGCATACACTTTCATGTACCCATTTGGCAGAGTTAAAGGACAATTGGTTTGCAATGTAATAGTCTTCTCAAACTCTGAAGTGATATCCACAAGTTCACCTTCAGTAACTTTACCACAACGTAGTGGGTACTGTAAAGATAAAAAAAATAGAAAATAAAAATAGTTTGCTGGCGTTGTCCTACCTGATCGTATTATTCAAAATATGTATTGACATTGCGGAATGCGTTTGTATTTTCTGAGCAGCTTGAGACGAAACCGATCGGCCAGTTTCCGCTTCCTTGAATGCAACCGTGTATCCTGATTGGTTACCTAGATCAGCGTCAATGGAGTGGGTATGTACCATCAAATAAACTGTAGATGCGTTTACTGGTTAAGTTTTACTACACTGCTCTCTACTGGGCAAAAATGTGCACGCACCAAATTAAAGGTTGATTCAATTACTATCACAGTTGAGGCATACTTGAGATAATTAGGAAAGTAGGCATGGTTCAAATGATTAAATACCATTAAACAGTTACATAAACACCCATTTCTGTATCTGTATTCCCCAGTCCCAAAACAAATGGAATATCGAAAGCATATACAATGTGACTCACTGGCTTGTAAAAATTATCTACACAGTGATTGTAGTTATTTGAATAATATGTTAATTTAAAAAAAATAAGTCATTCTCCTTTGGGTATCATTTTATTGAATTCAATATTCACTGACAGTACTGTTACAGAAAAAATATGTAGTTTAAGCAAGTTGGGATATTCCTTTGTAGAGTACACATATTAGGTATGTGGTTTTGGGAGCAGTTATGGTGCTAAGAGAGCATAGTACTGAAGGACAGAGAGGCCCATGTCTGTTAGGACTGATCCGAGGAGAGATGTCATGTCTCTCTGACTGCAAGGCTTTAGTCAGAGTCGCTGCTGCACGAGCTGCTTGAATTCTGGATGATGGACAACAAACAGAAAACAGAGAAAAAGGAATTGTTACTATGTACAGTATCACCTTCAAACAGTTTTATATGATTTTATAGATCTTGTATTGTCTCCTACCCCATGACACTGCCTCCCTTTCTTGTGACAACCATTATGCCAATGACCATGAGTGTGACGATGCTTGCCTCCACGCCCACGGCCGCGCCCACGATCATGCCCTCCGCGATGTCCGCGGCCACGTCCGCGGCCTCCATGCTCATGATGACCATGATGATGACCATGATCCTGCCCTGGATAGGGCTGGTAGGGAGGGGGCTGGATGATTCCAGGGGGATATCCCCCTGGCCCTGGGTATCCCCCTGGCATTGGCTGTTGTCCTGAAACTTGGTACCCCCCTGGTCCAGGCTGTTGTCCTGGGTATCCCCCAGGTCCAGGCTGTTGTCCTGGGTATCCCCCAGGTCCAGGCTGTTGTCCTGGGTATCCCCCAGGTCCAGGCTGTTGTCCTGGGTATCCCCCAGGTCCAGGCTGTTGTCCTGGGTATCCCCCAGGTCCA
>JACXGI010020575.1:0-10988 GCA_016801175.1 Esox masquinongy | reverse complement strand
CACACACACACACACACACACACCCACACACACACCCACACACACACACACACAACTGTCTCCACCCACTTGACATACCGTAGATTAAATATTGAGACGTGTGTGTGGTAAAACGTGCTCCGGGTGATGAAAGGAGGAGACAGAGAAAAGACGAGGGAAAGAGCACAGCGAAGAGACGGAAAACAGAGTGGGCGTGGACGTTACTAACGCGGGCCCCCGGTCACCATCTGGCCACTAACACGGCTCCGCTCCCTGCCGCTGACATCACCAAACACTGTGATGTCACGCGCTCTCTCGCTGCGTGTGAAAATCTTAAATCTAATCGAGTCTGATTTCATTCGCCACATGCTTCATTAACAACCTGCACAGACCAACTCACTTACTGGTGCGTCACTGGAAGTGCGGATTCAGTCGAAGATGCATCCTGATTGTTGGCCACTGGTTGTAGAAGAGCCGCAGTCGAGCCGAAACGGGTCCCGGGAACAGTGTGTATGTGCTGATTTGTGACCCATTTAATCAAAGTCGCTCGCTTTCAAACTTAGAATCTCTTGGCTAACTGAGGTTTGACAGTGATATAGATGTTTTGATACTTTAGGACATATAATTGCGCTCAAAAGTTTGCATACCCTTGGAGAATTGGTAATATATGTACCATTTTTAAAGAAAACGTGTGAGCAGGCAAAACATGTCTTTTCTTTCTTATGGGATTCACATTCAACTGTAGGTCATAACAGAATGGCACAATCATAAAACAAAACATGGCAACAATGAAACAAGAAACCAGGCAAGCCTAGTTCAGCCGGCTCGCAATTTAAAGCGTTGATCGTTGTTACCCTCTCGAGACTCTAACCCAGGTCGCCTACATGAAAGGCTGTATCTTTAACCACTACAACACAGAGCTGTACATTTGTGAGGTGTCGGTATAGCCTCTTGACATGATATAATTTTGTCACGCATTAACATCATGCCAAGTTTGAATATTTCGTTAGACACCATTAACCATTGTGTTAAACTGAGCAACGTTTCTTATTAAGTTTACCTCCAGCACAAATAGTATCTATGAACTGTATGACTTTTGCTACTGGCCGTTTTAAAAGCTTATTAGCCAGTAATATGTTGCAAAATACCATTAAGCATTGTGTTAAACTGAGTAACGTTTCTTATTAAGTTTACCTCCACCACAAATAGCATCTCTGAGCTGTAGGGCTTTTGCATCTGGCCGTTTCAACAGCTAATTAGCCATTCGTGAATGACATTGATACAGTATCAATCAATGAAGGTGATGATAACTGACTTTTTCGTCAAGTGAAAAGACAAAAGAATCGTGTAGCCAGCGAAGTGTTTGTCTATCCTGAACAGATCCTAATATTCACCAGAACTGTTTTATTTTAGGCTTACTATCACATAGCTACTGAAGGTTGTAGCCAGCAAAGTTTTTATCTGTCCTGAACACATCCTCAGGCATAATGTGTTTTGACTGTGACGGGAGTCAAAGGTGGGACCTGTTGTTCCATAGCCCGTGTCTCTAGCCACTACGCTATTTAACAAGGGGTAGTCAGTCAGTCAGTCAGTCAGTCAGTCAGAGACATTCACTTTTCTAGGCCGGCTCTGCTTACGCGGTCAGGCAAAAAATTAACTGACCCCTGTTCATAAGTCTGCATACCCTTACTTCTTAATACTGTGTATTGCCCCCTTTAGTATCAAAGACTGCGTGCAGTCTTTTGTAATAGTTGTCTATGAGGCATCGGATTCTTGCAGGGGGTATAGCTGCCCATTCGTCTTGGCAAAATGCCTCCAGGTCATGCAAAGTCATTGGTCGTCTTGCATGAACTGCATGTTTGAGATCTCCCCAGAGTGGCTCGATGATATTAAGGTCAGGAGACTGTGATGGACACTTCAGAACCTTCGCCTTTTTCTGCTGTAACCATTGGGGGGTTAACTTGGCCTTGTGCTTAGGGTCATTGTCGTGCTGGAAAGTCCAAGAGCGTACCATGCACAGCTTTCGTGCAGAACAATGCAAATTGTCTGCCAGTATATTCTGATAACATGCTGCATTCATCTTGCCATCAATTTTCACAAGATTCCCCATGCCTTTAGAGCTCACACTCCCCCAAAACATCAGTCAGCCACCACCATGCTTCACAGTGGGGATGGTGTTCTGTTCACTATAGGCCTTGTTGACCCCTCTCCAAACAGCGCTTATGGATGTGACCATTGGCTGTGAGGCGTGTCAAGGTGTTGTCAGGCATATTGTAACTGGGCTTTTTTGTGGCATTGGCACAGTAAAGGCTTCTTTCTGGCAACTCGACCATGCAGCTCATTTTTGTTCAAGTATCATTTTATTGTGCTCCTTGAAACAACCACACTGTCTTTTTCCAGAGCAGCCTGTATTTCTCCTGAGGTTACCTGTGGGTTTTTCTTTGTATCCCAAACAATTCTTCTGGCAGTTTTGGCTGAAATCTTTCTTGGTCTACCTGACCTTAGCTAGGTATCAAGAGATCCCCGAAATTTTCCACTTCTTAATAAGTGATTGAACAGGACTGACGGGCATTTGCAAGGCTTTGGATATCTTTTTATATCCTTTTCCATCTTTATAAAGTTCCATTACCTTGTTACGCAGGTCTTTTGACAGTTCTTTTCTGCTCAGTATCTAGCCTGCTCAGTGCATCCACGTGAGAGCTAACAAACTCATTGACTATTTATACACAGACACTGATTGCAATTTAAAAAGCCACAGGTGTGGGAAATTCACCTTTAATTGCCATTTTCACCTGTGTGTGTCACCTTGTGTGTCCGTAACAAGGCCAAACATTCAAGAATATGTAAACTTTTGATCAGGGCCATTTGGGTGATTTATTATCATTATGATTTAAAAAGGAGCTAAACAACTATGTGATAATAAATGGCTTCATATGATCAATATCCTAAAATAAAAGACAGTATTTTTGCATGATCAGTCATATTTTCAAAATCAATGCCAAAATTTAACAATTTCTGCCAGGGTATGCAAACTTATGAGCACAACTGTATGCAGCTCCGGAAAAAATTAAGAGACCACTGCACCTTTTTCTTTCCTTTCCAAAAAAGTCAAAAAGGAAGGTTTTGAGTGAGGAACAGAAGGGTTAAAATTAAGAGACCACTGCAAATTGAACGCTTCTGTTCCTCACTCAAAATGTTCCTTTTCAACTTTTTTGGAAAGGAAAGAAAAAGGTGCAGTGGTCTCTTAATTTTTTCCGGAGCTGTATTTTATGCACATATAAACACCATATTATACATCCAGACCAAAGGGGGGGGGGGTTAAACATTAAATCTGTTATTCGCAGAAGTTCCAGAATGCATCTTTATATTAAAGAAAATATGACATAGTAGCACGATAGCAAAATATGGAATAAATACAAAAATAGAATTCATATTAAATTAGTATATTATAATGATGTTGGCTATTTACAGGAAGCACCAGTCCCAGTAACCCAAAGAGCCAGAGTCAGAGTCATAAAGATGAACAATGTATTCCTCCCATGACCAATACAGACAACCCAGACTGCTTCAAGAAGTTGCTCTGGAAAAGGCTTTATTTACAATACCGTGCATAAGTCTTAGGCACCGGAAATTCAAACTTCAGTCATTTATTTGGATAGTCAAAGTGTTTATTTGTAAGAAATCTATATCTAAGTTGTTCTGGACAAGGGCCTATGTAAGATGCTCTGGATAAGATCACGTAATAAATTACTAAAATGGCAAAGATGCGGGTAGCTGGGTTGCCAGGTGATAATTATTCCTCTGTCTTTTTTGACAGGCATGGCTTTTGGGGACTAGAAGCTGTGCAGAACTCTGTCTGTAACACACTTTAGGTACTGGTGCCTGTAGAGTATATTCTTTGGCTTGGGTGGCTGGAAACACTTACTATTCTGAAGGCCTTCCTCTAACACCTGGCCAGCGTGGGGGTTTTGGAGACTGGCCCCGATGATAAACCCGTTCAAAACGAAGCGGCTCCCAATGAAGGGGGGTGCAGCTGCCACAAGATGCTCTCAGTGCCGCAGTGTCAGACCTTCCTCAGGGTCCACGCCGGATCTGTTCAGCCTCTTAAGGGGAAACGCTGCCATGCTTCCTTCACAACTATCTGCGTGTGTATGTTTGTTCAGTGGAGATGTGAACACTGGGAGACTTGAAGCTCCTGAGCAGCCCCGTCGAAGCGGAGGAGGCGTGTTCTCTCCCCTGCCTCTACTGCATTCCACGATCAGGTCTGTAGTCTTATTGACATTGAGGGAGAGTTTTCCTGGCATCACACTAACATGCCTCTGACCTCCTTATCTTCTTAGAGGCTGATCAGGCCTTGCACAGCGGTCTCATCGGCACCTCCATGGTGATGTTGGAGTTGTGCGAGGCCATGAAGTCGTAGGAGGAGACCACGTGTGTCTTGTGGTGTTATCGTCAATGGTGTGCAACTGTGCTGAGTACACAAGTGTGCTATGCTGTTGTCTTCAAAGTTGTGTGATTGTGTGTTGTGTCCACACGTGTGTTATTCCTTCTCTACACAAGTAATCGAATATTCTCCCCTAAGCTCACAAACTCTAAAAAAACATGAATGTGAAGAATAATATCCAGACATTCTTATCGCTATATTCTCCTCCTTGAAAATAGGAAAACAATTATCTGGAATGTAATTAAAGTATTGGTAGTACAAGTGCAAGGTTAATTGAATAGCTAATAGTAATTCTTTGGATTTAAAAAAAATGCAAGACCGTATTATCTTTTGCATTCACCAAGTTGGAGCACAAATCTAACTATTAAATTGCGTATTATCAAATACACCACCTTTCCTACACATAGATTAAAATGTGATATCCGAGACCAGACACCTTAGCTACAGGACAGATTAATCTGTGAACACACACCTTCATATTTTATTCACAAAATACAGTGAATTTGCATGCATGAGTACACGCACGCACGCACGCGCACACACACACACACACACACACACACACACAGTTAACTTTCAAAGCTGGACTCCACTTCCCATGAACCAATGAGTTATTCATAACCACCCTGGAGACTGTACTACTGTACATCTCCCATGACAACCTTTTCCCAGCAACCGCCTACAGTGCACTTAGTGTTACAACATCTCAGTAAACATGTAATTCCCAGCTTTTCCAGGAATCTCGGCTGAAAGATATACAAAAACCGGAAGGAAGACTCAGAATAAACAGGAAGGTTTAATAATAAACAAGAAGGAATGAAAACCAACATGGAATCAAAGTTTTAGGGAAAACCTGGGAATTTTAGGGAACACCAAACTGCATCGTTTTCCATCCATTTAGTGAGCACAGTTAGGTCAAATGACTGGGAGGACCAGACTGTCTGTATGGTTGCGTTTGGTTGTATTTGGCTGTCTGTGGTTGTGTCTGTCTGTCTGTGTTTGTGTTTGGTTGTCTGTGCTTGTATTTGGCTGTGTATGTTTGTCTGTGGTTGTGTGTGGTTGTGTTTATTTTTGTCTGTGGTTGTGTGTGTCAGTATGATTGATTCTTCTCCACTAGTTCTATTGCTCTAATAACAGCTCGCTCCCAGCTGTAGAGAAGACAGAAGTGAACTGGACAGGAGTGACAGATATATACAGGAAAGACAGACAGACAGAGACACAATGATACAGACAGAGACACGGATATAGACAGACAGACACAGACAGAGACACAGGGATACAGACAGAGACACGGATATAGACAGACAGACAGAGACACAATGATACAGACAGAGACACGGATATAGACAGACAGACACAGACAGAGACACAGGGATATAGACAGACAGACACAGACAGAGACACAGGGATATAGACAGACAGACAGACAGACAGATACACGGGAAATAGACAAAGAAAGACAGACAGAGAGACAGACAGATAGTCAGAGAGAAAGAGACAGAGAGAGATATACAGAGAGATGGGGGGGTATAAGAGAGAAAATAGGGAGAGGAAGGAGTATATGAGAGAGAGAACGGGTAGAGGAAGGAGTATATGAGAGAGAGAACGGGTAGAGGAAGGAGTATATGAGAGAGAGAACGGGTAGAGGAAGGAGTATATGAGAGAGAGAACGGGTAGAGGAAGGAGTGCATTGGAAGGAGAATAGAGAGAGGAAGGGGTACACAGGAGAGAGAATGGAGAGAGGTGTAGATAAAAGAGAAAATAGAGAGAAGAGGATAGATAGAGAAAATAGAGTGAGGAGAGATAGATAGGAGAGAAAATAGAGAGGAGGGATAAATAGGAGAGAAAATAGAGAGAGGAGGGATAGATAGGAGAGAAAATAGAGAGAGGAGGGATAGATAGGAGAGAAAATAGAGAGAGGAGGGATAGATAGGAGAGAAAATAGAGGAAAGAGAGATAAATGATGGGGGTAGAAGTGCTCCTGTCATGTCTTTGTACAGAAGGCCGTAAAACTGTAATTTACTCTGACAGGGAACTGTAACGAGAGACAGAATGAGAGAAAGAGAAAGAGAGATATAGAGGGAGAGATGGAGAGAGGGAGAGATGGCGAGAGATATATAGAGATATAGAGGGAGAGATGAAGAGAAAGCTAGAGAGATAGAGGGAGAGAGAGCAAACAGAGAGAGAGAGAGATGTATAGAGGTGTTGGGGGTAACTTCACATCTTCTGGTCTTGGTGTATTGTATAGTATTAGTTCATTCATTCCCCGTTCAATACAGGTACCTTGCCTCCCAAAAGGCAGCCAATTCCAGCTTGAACCACCAAAATAGTAATGCGCTTATTCTGCTGGCAGCTCTATGGAACCCTACTATACACTATGATCCCATTTAGGACTCTAATGGGGTTGATGGTCACCTGAAGGACTCAGTGCTGATGGTCACAGTGCCTGAAGGACTCAGTAAATTGTTGCTCTTTAACAAAGTGATTGGTTGTCTCAAGAAATGGGTGCATTGTCACTGTTTAAGGAAGTGATTGTCTCTTTGGGCTTTTGTAGCTTTGTGAAATGTGTGTGTTTTTCTCGGTATCTCTGTATCGCTCCTCTTCTTGTGGTTCTTACAGATGCTTCCCACCCGCGGCTGTAACCCGTCTAATCTGGTGTCCCTGCCCGCACAACCCATGTGGACTTCTTGGTCTCCGGCAGCATTTAGGACTGTTGATCTGCTGTCAACACGACTCAGGTTCATCTCTGCCTATGCTGCTCTTCAGGCTCTTGACTTCTGTGCCCAGACAGAGACATGGGTTACCCAAGAAAACCCCGCTACGCCAGCTGCTCTCCCCTCATCTGTGTTCTCTCAGAGGCAGAGATAATCTGGTTCAGGTCTACGCATCTCTGCAAGGTAGATTTTCTCTCTCTGCCCTCACTCACCTGCCTGTCCTCCTTTGAATCCACCTGTCCATTCACCTTAACACTGTTATTATGTATCATCCACCAGGGGCCCTTGGGGAAGCGTTGGGAGAATTATATGAGGCTGGAGAGGAGGAAAAAAGCAGCAACAGAAAGCTGCCCTCACAGCTGCTCAGCCCCAACAATACTGGAGCCCAGGAGAGAGAGTTAAAAACAGGGGAAGGAGGGCTGAGAGGCCCCCGAGACGTCGACCACTGAAGCCCACTCCTCCCAATCAGCCACGCAAGAGAGGCCGTCTCCCCGTCACAACTGTTTCTTTTCTGTTGTTGATTACTCCCTCATCCCTTCCCTACCGGGGCTCTAACACATGCTCTGGGTCTGTTCCTGGTGTCTCTCCCCTAAACATCAGATGGCCTGGCGCCACTCTCTCCCCAGCTACTCTCTCAATTCTATCATTTAAAAAAAAAATCCATTCTCAGTGCAGGAGGTATAAAAAGCCCTGAAATCCTTAGATCAGAGAAAGCCTGCAGGTCTTGATCTTCTTGATCCCTGCTTTTTGAAAATCGCAGCTGATTTCATAGCTGAACCACTTACATGTCTATTCAAACTTACCCTGGAATGTAATGAAATACCAACAATATGGAAGTCCGCATTTGTTCTGCCATTGTCTAATGGAGGAGATCCATCGTTTTTAAACAATTACAGGCCAGTCTCGAAGCTGTCACCCCTGGCTAAAATACTTCAAACCTGTGTCAGTGAACAGCGAAATTAGTTTTTATTCACTAGTTCTATTTTACCCATGTACCAATCGGGCTTCAGGAAGAAGCATAGCATAATTACAGCAGCCATGAAGTTTTTAAACAATTACGCTAAGGCTCTTGATCAAAAACAGCACTGTGTCTCATGTTTCATTAATCTCTCTGAGGCTTTCGATACAGCTGATCATGCTATACTGAAGCAGAGATTGTCAGGCATAGGTCTTTCTGAGCATGCTGTTGTATGATTTGCTGACTATCTGTCTGACATTACAAAGAGCACCCAATTTAATGGGCTCACATCTGATAAATTGTCTGTTTTGAATGGTGTGCCCCAGGGCTTGGTACTTGGTCCTCTCTCATTCACTATTAAAATAAATAATCAAGGCAAAAACGTGCAAAATGCCCAACTTCACTTTTCTGCTGGTGTCACTATTATTTATTGTTGCGCCTCGACCTTTGCAAAATCTTTTCAGAACTTGCAAACTGCTTTTAATGCTGCTCAACAACACCTGAAATCAGTTGAAGCTTGTTCTCAATGCGGAAAAAAACAAACTAATGGTGTTGTTCTGAGCAAGAAATAGACCCTTGAACCTTCCTCTTATTGCTACTTAACTTCATATAAACCTATTATTACTTAACTTCACAGTAACTTCACATAAATATCTTGGAATTTTAACTGATTGCATGTTCTGATTGCATTTTCTTAAATTGCATGTTCAATGACTTGCAAAAACATTTAAGCTTAATTTGGGATTTTTTTTCTATTGAAGCTGAAATAAGACTTTTTTCAGCTACTTTTATGCCTATACTGGATTATGCCGATATTTTATATATGAATCCTTCTGCTCAGTGTTAGAGATCAATTGATACCCTTTACCATGGAGCATTGTGATTTATTTAAACTGTAAAGCCCTTACGCATCATTGCACTTTATATCCCTGGGGTTGGCTGGCCTTCCCTAGTAACTTCATATCCCTGGGGTTGGTTGGCCTTCTCTAGTCACTTCATATCCCTGGGGTTGGTTGGCCTTCCCTAGTCACTTCATATCCCTGGGGTTGGTTGGCCTTCCCTAGTCACTTCATATCCCTGGGGTTGGTAGGCCTTCCCTAGTCACTTCATATCCCTGGGGTTGGTTGGCCTTCCCTAGTCACTTCATAACCCTTACATATCCCTGGATATTAAGTGACATATCCTATTACTCTCACTATACCTATTCTTCCCAGCATACTCAGCCCTCCCCAACTCTTTGGCTAAGCAACTGACAGTGAATTCACAGAACAGGACTGCAGGCTACTGACAGGCTACTGAAGGAGGAAAACAATATTTCCAGATGACCTACCATCCATTTACTCCCTCGTCGCCATCTTCTCTTCCATTTCTATCTGCTAAAGCCACTTTCTATCTAACTTCAAGATGGCCGGAGTCACATCCAAACAGACATCAAACACTTGATGCTATCTCTGCTCATCTCTGCAGGTATATCTCTCCAAATATTGTGCTCAACCACTCAACTGCGTCACAGAGGCTGTTTGCATTGGATCTTTCTAAATCCACTGCTTTCAGCACTGTAAACCATCGGATCCCTCTCTACCCTCTCACGGCTTGGCGTCTTAGGCTCTGCACACACTTAGATTACAACCTATCTGGTAGTCTAACTACTGGGGTTCCCCAGGGCTCTGTTCTAGGTCCTCTCCTCTTCTCTCCATACACCAACTCACTTGGCTCCGTCATATTCTCCCACGGTTTCTCCAATCATGGCTATGTAAATGGCACTCAACTATTTGTTGCCTTCCCTACATCTGACATCTATTTCAGTGTACCTGGAAGATGTCTCTGTATCAACCCACAACCTCAATGAAAGAGGCCCGATTTCTCTCTGGGAAGGCCTGTTTTCATTGGGGGAAGGCCCGCGCAAAACCTTTCCAACACACAAAATGACCCCAGACAACCACTTCCTGGAAGTCTGTGCCCACTTAAGCGGTCTGCCTTGTTGTGCCCAAAGACAATGTCAAAGTCAAAGCAGAAAGATCATATAATTTTAGCTTTGGCTTTCGAAGTCGGCAACATGGAGGATAATGGATCAAGGTGGACAGTGCATCATTGCAGACGTACCCGTGAATCACTGTGCGAAATACCGGTGATTAGCTGAATGACCTTGCAAAGAAACAATTTTTATTTAAGTCCTGATCGTCAAAGACATTCCAGAGCCTGACACCTCAAGGGCAGTAGGCTCACTGGCCAGGCGTGACCTGAGTGACCACACTCACAGAACCTGTCCTTCCCATGCACAGAGGAGTGCTGAGGGGCTGTCGGGGGGAGATCTGTTAAGAGGCCCTTCTCAGCTTCTCTTTTGTCAGTCCACTTTACTCAGTCCCCTATCACAATTTCTACTTGTGGCTCGTGGGATGAATCGCCCTGATTGAGACCGGATGAGTTGCTTCAGCTCCAAGATGCCAAATGGAAGCACCATCGGTCAGTTGCACACAGAGCTGAGGGCGGAAATACTGCCACAATTGTCCTCCTTTCTCTCTCTCTCTCTCTCTCTCTCTCTCTCTCTGTCTCTTTCTCTCTCTCTCCCGCTCTCTTTGAGGGGTAGATTTCGAGGCAGATTAAACATATATAGCAAATGAACCCACTTTTTAAATCTGAGAGAGATTCCACGGTGTCATCATGGTGTCATCATATCTGATTTAAAAACCCATTTAATGCTGAGACTTTATTTAAAACACATTAATACAGACGCTGAACCTGGATTCAAGACATATGCAGGATGAATTCCAAATCACTCCCTTTCCCATATTTAGTGGACTACTGTCAAAGCAGGGAATTATAAGCCAATGTGGATCCATTTTAAAACATGCTATCACCCTCCAATAACTAACCATCTAAACATGCTATCACC
>JACXGI010020574.1:0-10974 GCA_016801175.1 Esox masquinongy | reverse complement strand
GTGTGTGTGTGTGTGTGTGTGTGTGTGTGTGTGTGTGTGTGTGTGTGTGTGTGTGTGTGTACAGTTCTGTGGGTATAATGTGTAGGTCTTAGAACACAGCATGTCAGTGCACTCATGCACATGTAAATGGTTGTGGGTGTTTGAGCGTGCATGTATGGGCATTTGTGCGCGTGCGTGAGTGTGTGTGACTGCCTGTGTGTTCTGATATGACTGTCTGTTATCTGTGTGTGCTGGGGCTTGGTAAAGCCCGCCTATAAATAGAATCACATTGTGCTAATGTCCTCCTCCAACACTGGTGCATTAAACACTCTTTAACTCAATACACTGACACCGTCATTTCTGCCAGCCTGCAACCCCTCTCCTCCATTCTGTGTGTGAGTGTGGATTAGATTCCTCTCTTGATGATATTGAGTGCTGTGGGAAGTTGGGGAATCCCAGGAAAGAACATCCCATAGTTAGTCCTTCCCTTCCCTCCCCTCTCTCTCTCTTTCACACACACACACACAGACACACACACACACACACACACACACGCACACAAACACACACAGACACACACAAATGCACACACACACATAAACATACAACGATCCTTCCTCCATCACCACATCTCTCCTGTATCCTATGTTCTTTCGCGTCCATGGCTCCTGTGTGTAATTCCCTAACCCCCTCTGGCCCTGTGCTGTCTAGACACGGGGTGGCGAGGTGGCACGTAGTGACATCACAACCCGAGGCCCCAAACGGGACACTATTCCGTTCGTACTGTGCCGCACGAGGCCCCGGTCAGAAGAAGTGCACAGCGTGGCGTTTGGGCAGCGTCCCAGGAGGTGTGTCCTGCCGGCCTGACGGTGGAGATCGACCGTGACAGGAAACAGACACCTGCCTAATGCTTCTTGTTTGCCATTTGGGTCACTGTCAGATGCCACCTGGATTACTGCAGCCCTGCTGAATGCACCGGGTGTGTGTTTGTCTGAACGACGGTCAGTCAGTCGGACAGACAAGCAGGCACTTGGACAGGCATGCATGCAAACACACACACACACAGACACACACACACTCACACTCACTCTCTCTATGTCTCTCTCTCTCTCACACACACACACACACACAGACACACACACACACACACACACTCTCTCTCTCTATCTCTCTTTCTCTCTCACACACACACACACACAGATACACACACACACACACAGACACACACACTCACACACACACTCACTCTCTCTAACTCTCTCTCTCTCTCTCTCTCTAACTCTCTCTCTCACACACACATATACACACACACACACACAGACACACACACACACACACACACATTGTGCTCTTCACAGCTCAATCCTAAAGACTGGTGTTAGGTAATGACTCAGCATTATATGTGAGAACACTTTGTCTTTGCTCGATGACCAAGGTGGAGTTTTGTTTTCATCGGTTGAAGAGAAAACAAATTTGAATTGGGGTCTTCATGACGGAAGACGTGTTTGCGTTGTTTGAATGTGGTTTTGTGAATATAAAGTAGCTGTTTTTCTTCTGACAATGCACATTAAAAAGCAAGGATTTTTTTTACAAAGCCATTCTGCCAAAAGACACACACACACACACACACACGTACACTCTCTTAACGTACTTGTGTGTGTGTGTGTGTGTGTGTGTTGTCTGGCATTTTTTGGTAACTTTGTCTAGAAAAGAGCAGGACAACGTTTCTGGATCAATACAACCTGGTTTTGCTCTTGAGGAACAGTAAGTGAAGACAAGCGAGACGGGATAAAGAAGGACGTCCTGCGCTGCCAACACTCAGGATCTAAACAACCATAAATGAGGAGACAATAAAACACAGTGACACACACTTTCTTAGAACACTGAACAGACTTCTCTCTGAAGGGCTTTTCTGTTTGTTAGATTTTGTTGTTCCTTCTAGTGGACGAGTTTAGCCGCGGCCCCGCTGAACATGTGTGTGTGTGTGTCTGTGTGTGTTTCTTAACTAGCCGTAGTTACACTAGTTTGTCGACTCTGGGATAAACGCTAGGAATGGAAGACTGTGGAACTGATGGTTGTGATATAGCTTAGGAGTTTGACCAGGAGAATTAATCAAGTAGAATGAGTGGAACGGCTGCTGCTCCCGGTCAGCAGAGATTTTTGTGGGTGGGGCGGGGTTCCTCGCTCTGTGCTCTGGTGAAATGTAGCGGTGTAACATGAGGAGTAGCCATTTGGGAGGTGTGGAATGCTGTAGAATGAACAACAGGAGTCTCAATGACACAGTGGGGAACCCCTGCCAATGGTCACCAGGATCCTGTCCTCCCACGTCCTCTGCCTCTGTGGTGGATCAAGGCATCAAACATATTTAACCTGCCAGTAAATATTGTCCAGGGCTTATATGTCTCTCATGCACACACACACACACACACACACATAGGAATGTGTATACACGGTTGCATACACCTATACACGTATACACGGTCGCGTACGCGGTGGTATGCACATTAGGTCGTTTAAATAGCTTATTAAAGTCACTTTTCACCTGCCATACACACACACACACACACAATCACGAACACACATGCATAAACACACAGACCAGACTGTCTTGGGCACCAGGAGCCCAACACATTGATGTTTGCCTTGAGAATGAACTCGAGGTGCAACGGTGAGAGTAATTATATTGAAGTAGGCTAGCGGTTTTCCAGGGCTTTGTGAGAACCAATGGGCATGTGAGCAACTCAGGCTCAGACCATTTTAATCCAAGTCAGACAATACCTCACATACACAGCCTAGTTTTAGTATTTTTTTAAGCTATTTTTATAGTACATTAACCCTTAATCAGTTGGATTTAATACCTAAACTTAACAGTGGACCAGGTAAAGGTTTAGGCACACGTAAAGGTTTAAAACAGACTGCATTTCATGTTCGATGGTTTCTGAACATGAAAGTAGTCTTCCATTCCAGAGAAAATGTAATCCTTGAATAAGTTTTCAGCCTTTACAAATTTCAGCTATCTTTAGCTACTGGCTATCTATCAGGGACATCTGAAAATAAATATTTTTTCATTCCAAATCACCCCTATGTAACAACAAACAGTACAAGGAGAGGATTTCATTTTTGTTATTTTAGCAAGTATGACTGAGAACACATTCTTATTTTCAATCCAGCATCTCTGACTATGCTGCAGCACTTCCTGAATTTCATTGACATTGCTTCCTGTTTGTGTCCATTCGGGGGTTCACGTGACAGGTCACTGCAGAGATAAGTGAATTATGTATTTCATCACATCACACAGTAGCGTGGTCATCCTGCCTCCCGGGTGGGTTGCAGTGTGGTTACTAACACGCTAATCCTCTGGAGTTCCCCTTGCACCGCTACAGCCGGTCAGCCTTCTGCCGCAGCCTTCCTCCCTGCGGCCCAGAAGGCCTGCAACCTTTCTGCTTTCGTTTTTCACATTTATAGGTCCCTCCCTGTGGGCTCCATACAGTATGGGACACACTTTTCAGTGCATTAACTCCTAAGTAATCTCTCTGTTGCACAGACACGATGGTTCCTGGTTTTTCAGAATTGATTACTTGGATTAATCAGGACAGTTTGAAGGCAGTTTTGAAACTGCTGATTACTCTAGGACTGTTGTTAAATACTGTTCCTTTTTAGTAACACTGAATTTATTGGTAAATGTGAAATGGTTAAATTATGTAATTAATCTACAAAATAGCCACAGTAAATGAGAATTACCAGTGGAGATGGGTGACAGGTTCCAGTGGAGATGAGTGACAGGGTCCAGTGGAGATGAGTGACAGGGTCCAGTGGAGATGGGTGACAGGGTCCAGTGAAGATGGGTGACAGGGTCCAGTGGAGATGAGTGACAGGGTCTAGTGGAGATGGATGACAGGGTCCAGTGGAGATGGATGACAGGGTCCAGTGAAGATGGGTGACAGGGTCCAGTGGAGATGGGTGACAGGGTCCAGTGGAGATGGGTGACAGGGTCCAGTGGAGATGAGTGACAGGGTCCAGTGGAGATGAGTGACAGGGTCCAGTGGAAATGAGTGAGAGGGTCCAGTGGGAGTGGGTCACCAGCGAAAGAGATGGGTGACAGGGTTCAGTGGAGATGAGTGACAGGGCCTATTGGAGATGAGTGACTGGGTCGAGTGAAGATGAGTGACAGGGTCCAGTGGAGATGAGTGACAGGCTCCAGTGGAGATGAGTGACAGGGTCCAGTGGAGATGAGTGACAGGGTCCAGTGGAAATGGATGACAGGGTCCAGTGGGAGTGGGTCCAACACAGGACACAACTTATTTAGGCCTGAACTAACCTGACTCTATACATGGGTGGGCATCATCGGTCTCAATCCTTTCAAGGTTGCTTACAACTGTGAATGGTTTCCTGTCAGAGAGCACTTTGTTAGAAAGGTCTATTTTTTTGGGAGGATTTTGTATGAAAGATGAAAGTGTAACAAAAGCACTACAATTTTTTTTTGCTTATTTCCTTCTGTCTCTCTTTCTCTCCCTCGCCCACCCCTCTCCCTGTACCCCTTCCCTCTTTCTCAGGTGAGGAATGACCTGACCAATGAGCTGGAGAAGGCAGACATCCAGATCGCTGACACGGAGAGCTTCTCCAACGACCCATGTGTGAATGTCAAGAAGCTCAAGGTAACAACCCAGACGGCTGTACTGCTAGTTCAGTAACAATACTGAGGTAGGGACTGTAATCGGTACTTAACAGCACAGGAAAGATCCACTTACATTTGGCTTTTTAAAAGAAAAACACAAACATTCTGCTCTGTTGCTCCCCATTGTAGTGTGCGAAGGCTGCAATTTATGGGATGGCATCTCTACATGCCGTGCTGCCTGACTAAACCGGTCCAGAACACCCAGGAGCTGCGGAATTATGGAGATACAGTATATAAGAAGCGCCTGATTTCTAGAATCAGTTGTAGTAAATCTTCCTGTGTTCACTGGAGTTGTTTTACTGTTGGTGACGTAGACAGCACATTTACCCTGTGCCCGGAGGGGCATATACTGATGGTATATACATCCTTATGGTGTATTTTACAGAGATGAGTATTCCATGTGGTCAGTGCTGATTCACTTTGTGGTGTGTCTTCATACCAGTGTGTTAATAACTCTGACAGGACTGTGATGCAAAATGACCAACTAATTTCACACACACAAACACACACACGCAGACATGCATGTAACCACACACAGACACGGAGAGATAACGAGAGCGACGAGCCTTCCTTTCCGTGTTCGTATGAAGCTCACATTTTAAGCTGACACCCGGTTCCTTGATCAGGGTTAGAAATGCAAATTATCCCGCAGCTCGCAAGTCCTTAAAGCCCTTTTCTAGGACTTGGGGGCTGTGACGGCTCTGACACCTGATTGGCTGTTCCCCTGCACCCATGTAAGCAGATAAGAAACGACGACGTGTGTTTGTGTGAAGTTCTCGTTTTGTCTGTCAGTCTGGAGCGTCAGGTGTTGCCGTTGTGTCTGATGTGGTGCGTTCAGCCATAAATATAGACTGGTAACATCTGTAGAAGGGTTTGGGATTCCTGTAGTCAGAATGGCGCTGCTGTTTTTCTCACCGAATTCTAGATATACTGATTTTGATTAAAGCGCTGCTTCATCGCAGCAACTCCCAGTGGACTCGGGACAGTTGATGTTGTGATATGTCTCCATAAGGTCTATACCGGAATCCGTACATTTACCTGGATTAACGTTGTATCTCATGCATACCAAATTATAAAGATAGGCAACTACTTTAGCCTATAAAACTCTGACACTTCTTGTCCAGGGACATTTTTTCAAACCGCAGTGAATTCCTCCCTGGGTGCAGGGCAGAGGATTTCGGGTGGTGCCAGGTCTTTCTGGGGTGGTATTGTCCATCTCCAGTTCCTCAGCAGCTGGAGTCATTTAGGTTAAGTGCCTTCCTCCAGGGAAAAGGGCCACCATTCAGCCCAGAAGGACGAGAGCCCGGCGAGAGCCAGGTTCAAGCTGAGCCAAAGGGATCTGAAAAGGAAAAGTGGCTGCAAAGCAGGGTGATACACACAAAAGCCTCAGCTACTCTGCTTGCTCCCAGCATGCACTCTGGCTCTGATGAGCACTGCCCAGTGTGGTGTTTGTGGAAAATGTGGGACAGAATGGCCTTTTGATTGGGGTTTCTGTGACGATTGGATAAAAGCTCGTCGCAACTGTGGACCACACGCCACGCCAGTTGAAGAAATGTATAAAAGGGTTTGTATGTTAATTAAACAAGGAAGTGCTGTTGTTTAGGAGGGCATTGGTTACACCCGCTTTACTTTTATGCGACCAAGAAATGTATGGATTTTCTCCAGTGGTTTGTCATCACATCCAAATGCCTACATTTGATTTCCCCCAATGCTCTTATCTAGAGCGACTTACAGTAGCGATTGCAACCATTTAGATACTTTAATATTTTTTTCATATATTGTTTGTAAGGTGAGGAGGAGAACAACTGAGACGCCTGTGATAAGATTTAGCCAGAACGCAATGGGTTAACATGCTTAGTCTTACGATAAGGAATCTTTAGTGACCTCTGAGAGTCAGGACAACTGTTCAATGTCCCATCTGACAGATGGCAACTTACAAAGGGCAGTGTCCCCGTCAGTGCCCCGGGGCATTGGGATTACATCCTCATACCGGAGAGAAAAGTGTGTCCTACTCCAACAGCACTTCAAGCAGCCTCTGGTCCTCACCCAGGGACTGACCAGATCTGACCCGGCCTAGCTTCCCGAGGCTGGCCAGCCTTGGGATTCCGGATGCCATGCGGTTGGCCATGATCCTTTGTGTTAGGTTGGAGCGGCGTTCTTAGCGTGTTGCCTTGAACACACGTGTGGTGTTAGTGATCCTATACCTTTACTCCCGACAATCATCAGAGCTGCTCCGCCCAGGTCAACATATATGTAACGTGTGGGCTGGGATACCATGTGTAATGATGTATTGGGTAATGGTGCACTGAGCACCAATCATTACGTGATCAGTATGCATGTGCTTGTGTAAGTGTGTGTCTGTTTGTGTCTGGGTCTCAGTGTGTATTTTTGTGTGCGAGTGTGTTTTTGCATGTCTCATCTTGTCTGGGGAAACATTCATTGAACTGTAATCACTGTTCTGTAGGAAAGGTAAAACTCAAGGTTCTGGAAGACCCAGCTGCTGGGTTGGCACTGTGAATGGTTAACATCTGATTATTATGATAAAGAGGACAGACAAGCCAAGACAATTCTGTTGTCAATGATGACAAATTAATCTGTGTTTTCATGTCTTAAGTCTTGGGAAATTATGGACTAGTACAGAATATTATAAAAAATGTATTATTGCAATTACATTTTTTTGTCACTTTTTTAATGCTGTAAGCACATCTGATCTTTGATATTGTACAACAAACAAGATCAAACATCAGTGTCATCTATAAAGACATGTTTCACATTGAAATACATTAGGTTCATACTAAGTACATGCATAACTTGATGGATGTTCTACATTGTTAAAATAACTTTTGCTATCACTATGCTCATCGTCCCTATTTTATCATCAGTCACCCATGTGGTGAATGTGCTGTTGCAATGTTGCAGACAGGAGGCAGGACACAGGCGCTGGGAGAACGGAGGGCTTTTATTAAAGATTTAACAAACCTGAAACTTAGACACAAAAACAGAAACAATCAAACCAAATGAGGCAATACAATCAGTTAAGATTGAATGGCTTACAAGGGTGATAAAGTTTGGAGTTTTGTACAAAGAGTTTTGAAAAACCACAACGCACTATTGGTAATTGTACCAAAGCGTCTAAAAAAAACTGTAAAGTGACTTTAGCGATGTCAAAATGCATGCTTAAATAAACAAAAAGGTTTGGCGGTATTATGGACCTTCTGGTAGAAATTGTAATCAAGGCGCATCAGAAAGTAAAAGGCATTTGATGGAATAGATAAATGTCTAGAATCCAGGCAGCTACATTTCACACAAGCAGCAAGCTGCACTGGAAACTTTGACCTTTATAGGAAAGAGATTTATTCAAATGTAATAAAATACACAGAACAGCTCGTCGGCATGAGAACAGGCCCATGGATCATTTATCAATGTTCTGTAGTTCGGAGAAAATCTATAACTGTTCATTGAATTACAGGACTGATATTGACCGTGGTAACTCGATAATCTATGCCTTTTCACTAAATTAATGTTAAGGCTACACTATTTATTGGCAAAGACCATGTACTCCGAAGATTTATAGAACTCTAGGCAGTCCCGAATTGGCTTTTGTGTTGTGTTTGATAATTTGGCATGTTTACGAATGCTTTTGAATTGGAGGATAAAATTATTCTTTAAATTGACAGCATATAATTCTTACACAGGCCGTTACTGTTGGTGTTATAGAGAAGAGTGCCACTGGCCACATAATACACCGACTCGTGCCTTATTGCTTACCTACACCACCGCTACCAGCATTCAGGATTCAAATGATCCAGTTAATACAGTGACGGGGAGGGACACGGGGAATGGAGGAGGGGGCAAATCTAAACCAAAAGATGAACTGCACTTCTGGGGTGACTACACTGTCACCGAGGTGGCCTCACCCTGAACGTTTGGGAATAGGTGCGGGCGGTTGAAACCTGGGTAGCCTCTGCGCCTTCCTTAGCAGTTCCAATGCAGAGCCCTCTTGTCTGGCCCTGTGGACAGAAGACCATGCCGGTGTCTGACACTAATGGTTGAGGTTTTAATGGATTATCACTTTGTGGCTTAATATTACTTTTCCCTTTCCCTCCACCCTGTAGCCAGCTAATAGGGCCCACAGCAGATGACCAGTACTTTAGAGTAATGATGAGGTGAAAATCACACGGATATCAACAGCTAATGTGCTGATATCACCCGTTTATTATATCGTGAGAAACCCGGAATATGGAATGTGTTTAGCAGGCACTTATCTCCAAAGTAAGTCAGTCATTAGCTGATATATTTGACAAACTGCTTTATTTTTGGGAACACGAACCCGCTGTCCTGGCGTTGCTAGCAGTGTGCCGTACCGAGCTAGGCGGGACCAACATGTTTACATTTCTGCTATAAAACCAGCTATTTATTGAGGAATACTTGTGCAAAATGCTGTGGTATTTGCATAGCACAGCAGAGGCTGCGCGGTAGTAAATCCGCAGACAGCACCTGGAATAGAGCCATTACACAAAGTGCCCGGCTGCAGTGTAATTACCGCTAATGATTAGCTGCTGCTGCTAGCCGGAGACGTAACTCTCCTCTCTCTTAACTCTCCTACCTGCTGTGTCCTCCCTTTAGGACAATGATGTCAGGATCATCATCGGACAGTTTGACGAGAACCTGGCCTCCAAAGTCTTCTGCTGCGTAAGTATTGTCTGCATTCGCGCGCGCACACACGCATGCATGCGAACGCTGCATCTACACGCATTACGTGCGTATCTGATGTGACGCTTCCTTGCCTCTACGCTCCGCGCCTGTGTGTGTTTTATATTAACCGGTGTGTCGTCGTCGCCCCCCCTCCCGAACCTCCCTCAGGCGTACAACCTCAACATGTTTGGCAGTAAGTACCAGTGGATCATCCCGGGCTGGTACCAGGGGAGCTGGTGGGAGCAGGCCAACTCCACCAACTGCACCGCCAAGAAGCTGCTGACCGCCATGGAGGGATACATCGCCGTGGACTTCGAACCGCTTAGTGCCAAACAGGTCAAAGGCATCTCTGGAAGGGTGAGCGTCCCCTGATTTCGACTCCGTATCCTCAATGGTTCACCTCTGCAGCGGCCGACACCCCAATGGCGTCCTGTTGGCATCCTCATACCTCTCTCTCTCTCTCTCTCTCTCATATATATATATATATATATATATATATATGTATATGTATGTGTATATATATATGTGTGTGTATATATGTGTGTGTATATATGTATGTATTAAATTATTTTTTACTTGAGGCATGTAGCACCTGGTCTAACGTCGTTTAATATATGCGGACTAGGATGCCATTAGGAGGTCATTCAACATTTCCCTTGTCCTGTCGGTCCTTTCTACCAAGACCCCAAGGGAGTATGAGACGGAGTACAGCCAAGAGCTGCAGCAGAAAGGTGTGGAGCCCTCCAAGTATCACGGCTTTGCCTACGACGGGATCTGGGTGATCGCCAAGACACTGACACGCGTCATGGATTTATTGAAGCAAAAGGAGAGTCAGGACATGTACCACAACTTCACCGTGGACGACCAGGAAGTGGGGAAGCTGGTGTTGGATGTCATGAACGAGACTAACTTCTATGGCGTCACGGTGAGTCAGTAATAATTCAGATAATATTCAAACCACATTTTATTTGGAGGACACCTTTCAGGGCACTGAAGACATCTTAAAAATTAGGCAGACATAAAACCAACGGGTATATGATGACAAAGGCAAGCCTGTCCTGTCCAGGGCTGCTTGAACATACACTTAGAATCTAACCTCATCTCCATTGTGGCTTCTTTGAAATAAGAAAGGGTAGTAGTGAATTGTTATGAAACATCCATTATTGACCTTTTAACCAATAGGAGCTATAAAGAATGTAGCTTTTTATCAAAGTTTAAAGATTTATATCATGAAGAGATAATATAGGTCCAACAGATCAAACCGCAGTGTGGCGTGTTACAGCCATTAGAGAGAAAAGAGAGAATATCTGTGTCTGCATGTATGTGTGTGTGTGTATGTGTGTGTGTGAGTATGTGTGTGAGTATGTGTGTGTGTATGTGTTTGAGTATGTGTGTGAGTATGTGTGTGTGTATGTGTGTGTGAGTATGTGTGTGTGCCTGCATTTGACTGTAAACAAAAGCCAGTGCGCTAATAGAAAAGCACAGTGCAGAGGTCTTTAGGAGCTCAGGATGAGCTGCTTTGGGTTTCAGCCTTATTGTGAATGCAGGAATTGTTCCGCCTGCAGACATCTGTGTGTGTGTGTGTGTGTGTGTGTGTGTGTGTGTGTGTGTGTGTGTGTGTGTGT
>JACXGI010020573.1:0-10986 GCA_016801175.1 Esox masquinongy | reverse complement strand
ACACACACACACACACACACACACACACACACACACACACACACACACACACACACACACACACACACACACACACACACACACACACACACACACACACACACACACACACACACACACACACACACACACACACACACACACACACACACACACACACACACACGTCATGTATTTATATGCATTATATATACTGTATATATTCTTTTAAATTTAAAACACTAGATAAATGGCCTTAATTCAACTTTCAGGTGCCTAAGATTTTGCACAGTTCTGTATCCAACAGTATAATATTTATAACACAAAAATCTTCCTTCCGAAGTATACCCAAAAAATGGCAAACATGCCCTCTCTCTAATACTGATTATTTGATTAGAACAAATTTGACAATGAACTTTGATTTTGTACTTAAAGCTAAAAAAAATTGTGCTTCTTGCTATCCCATTAACACATAGCTGAAAACAACACATCAGCAACTTCTTTGGTGGTTGATCTACTTCCTGATACCGCACGGCAAAGCAACGCACAAGTTGGAATCATACAGCGCTTGCCATACCCTGCAAGCTCTTCAGCCTAGTCCAACAGATGAGTCGCAGCAAGACGGATTGCACTCCAGTAGAATAAATTGATTCTTGCTGCAACGCACATGGCTTGACGCATTCTGTCTGCCTAAGAGTAACGCTTTAAGGTATCAGGCAATGGCGATTTGGTGGTGCTAAAATTGTTAATGCCAAGCTCAACCATGCATTCAAGATGAACAATTTCTTACTTCAAAACACAACTCATGCTATCAAGTCAAACTAAAACTCTCTGAAAAACAAAACTGTTCAACCTCTGCATCATGGTTGGAATGTGATTTCTTATGTGTGCATGCGTCACTGTCATGTTCCCGTGCCACACTTGCCAAGTTCAACTTTTTGCCAACATTTTTCAAGTCTTCAATGTGTAGTAGAATTTACTTTTCACATCTTTCCACTATTGTAACTAATCAATAAGTAAACTATTTTAAAATTTTTGCTGCCCTTCTATAGTGACCTCCATAATTATGAGGACATCTTTTTCACTCCATTGTCCAAAAACTATTTGGATTTGAAATCAATCTATGAATTACTATAAGGTCAAAGTATAGATTCGCAGCATTTGATTCTGGGTAATGGTGTACTTTTTGGTGCAACAGATATTATACATAGTATTGGAAAAAGCGATTGACATGATTGGGAACACTTCCAAGTGTAGGTGTATATGTTCCAACCAATCTGCAGAAGACTTCACCAGAAGTACTACAGAAACAGTGGCGGCCTGCCCCTTTAGAATGTTAGAGGCAGAGCCCACTTGTGATTGTAAACAAATGAAACTTTTCAAAAATATATTTTCTTGTAAAAAGGATTATTTAAAAAATTCTGATAAAAAAATGAGCCCTGGGCATTGGGCAGAACACCAAGCTTTTCGCTAAAGCATTAAAGAACAGGGACTGTTTTAGGATTTTGGACTGGAATTTGGACAGTACAATCAATGAACAATCACAAAGTGCAACCTGGACTGTGTTCTTGCCATAATGCAAAGTAGTAGCAAACTCAACTGATATTTTTCGGAGCTTAGAGAAATATTCTATATCGTACAACATATTTTGATGAGTAAGGTGCATTTGTTGTACTGCAGTCAAAACGTAAGAACTGTAGCTATTTCAGTATCTCGTTTGACCATATGTTTCAGCTACAGTATATAGTCTAATTTGGTGGTCAGTGGGAGTAGTTTAACTATAGCCATCCCAGCTAGTAATGAGCTATTGGTCCTTCATCGGCGGCTGATAACTGGTAATAAGTAATCGGCCTGCCCACGTTTTTTGGTTGTCACGCTGTCAGTGCCCTGCTACAGTCGGGCCTCCATTGGCAGTCCATCTGCAAGCCAGACTATTTCAGAGTTGTTATCAAATATGTAATCAAAGTTAGCTAGATTAACCAGCTGCCTCATTTTTAGCGTTGGCCATTAGCTTGAAACAATTATTGGAAATAATTACCCCCTGCTGAGATGACATAGTAACTGTTGCTAACTAGCTAGCTAACTAGCAAGGCAACCTCGACAATGTTTTACAAGGGATTGCTAGATTATTCTATTAGTAACCTTCAAATGTTTATGGTTAGTTCTGGATATGGGAGACATCTCTCGCTCTTATTTCTCCAAGTGTGAATCAGAATCCCTAGTTAGCTAGTAATTGTTCTAGCTAACAACGTAGTAATATTTTCTGTCAACCTGCCAAATCATTGTTTTTTCAGTATAGAATGCAGCGTTAATTGCAATCGATATTCCATTGTTCATTTCTGTCATATTTCGTAATTTAAACTCATGCTTGCCACTGCCAGTATTATTCATAAGCGAATGCTAACTAGCTATACATTTTATTTATTTGAGCAATAATTGATTGCTTGAAAGGAGTAATATACATGTATACATGTCTGTTCAGTGTTTTACTTAATCCCCCCCCCAACAGTGGGGGAGGGGTGTTGCGGGCAGGCATCAACGACACAAAAGGCATGATGCATGAAATACTAAGACATCCTCCCTGTTGACCAGTCTCTCTTGATTGTCAACTTTATTTTCTTAGCATTATTTGACAATACTGTTTCAACATCATTCTCTAATAATAACCTAAGTACACACTCTCAAATTAACCATTCTCTAAAACTGTTCGGTAACCGCCTTCCAGACTCCTAATAAAAGCCACTAGCTACTAACTAATGAGGCAATATGAATTCCATGTACAGTATAGTGTGTTGCATTGGGAGTTAAAGAGGGGGTAGAAAATATAGTTTTGCTGGACGTAGCACACAGTGCCCCATGATTTCACATTTGTAACTTTACAAACTCTTCAGAGTATTCCGTACAATATATTCACTGTGGCACCGAATAGTTTTTCTGCAAAAAGTATCCCTTTTACATTACAGTAGGGGGATGGAAAATATAGTGTGGTTGGATTTATAACACAATCCCTGTCCAATGCTAATGAGCACAAGAAAATTAACAACAATAACATCAAAATAGGATTTTGTTTTTATATTAGATGTACTCTACATTAACTTAATCTCTAACCATTTCTCTGTGTGCTCCACATTATAATAATCTTTAACTCTGTAGAGTTTTATTTAAATACAAATTTTTTTTGGTGACATTTTTCCAACATTTTTCGTTTGAAAATGTACACAATACACACTATAGACACACAGCAGACTTATTTTGAAGGCAAAATACGAAAACCGGGGGTCTTATTGTAGCTGCCAAATCTCTAAGGTTTCCAGCATTACGCAAATCTATTGTAGCCGATTGTAGCTATCAAGTTGTGACAGTTAGTTAGCTAGCTTTCTTCTTAACATTGGTTGTCGCTCAGAGTTTGGCCACCTTCTTTATATCAATGTGACAGCCACTTACTGACAGTTCAACACAAACGTGCACATGCACAGACACAGACAGTTACGGCTCTCGCACCTCACTCCAAGGCTTGATACTGTGCAGGATGTTGTTGCTCTGCTCTGATGCTCATACAATAGTAAACTGTGCGCGATGGTAAACTGTGCTCAGGATGGGACAAAAATAATTATATTAGCTTCAAAACCAAGAGTGCCATGTTACTGTTTGCTAGAGTTCTGGAAAAGGTTCTTGGAGACAGGTGAGACTAAGACAAACATGTACCAGAGTGACAGCAACATGAAAGTGTGTGGGGGGGAGGTTAATTGAAGATCTACAGCATACCACATTATCTATCATGAAAAAATATACTGGAGGGGGTGTTATGTTATAAGCAAGTATAACTGCCACTAGAACTGGCTCACTGGTTTTAGTAGATGATGAAACTGCCGACAGCAGCAGTGAATGAAGCCCATAGCTGTCTTCTAGGTACAAGCAAATTCTCATTGGATAGCACTTCAATGAAGCAAGACAATGACCTAACACATAATACCATATCAACTAGGGAGTTTTCAGTGCCAAAAAAAGAAGAGCAAAGCTCTTAACAGGCCAAGTTAATCTCCAGATTTAAATCCAATTAAACATGTCTTTCATTTGCAGAAGACTAAAACCTAAAAGACATCAAAACAAACGAGAACTAAAGAAAGCTGCATTATAGGCCAGGCAAAGCGTTACCATAGATATACCCAACATCTGGTTCGGCGAATGAGTTTCAGACTTCAGGCAGTTACTCAATGCAAAAAAATAGACTAAACATACATACCAACCTTAAGTGTTTAATCTGGACAATTCTATAAATCTGTCCCAAAACTTTTGGTGCCCTAAAATAAGGGGGCTGTGTATAAAAAAAATGTTGTCATTTCTAAATGGTGGAATCAATACATGCAGAAGTATTCTCAAACAAAGGTAGAGTCTCTATATTTTAACCTCAGGGTAATTGTTTGATTTTCCTTCCAATAATTACAAAGCCACTAGATATAGACATACTGAAACTATGTATACACACGCAGCATGCATACATCAGAGATCATCATCATTGGCAACAAGGGCCATTTCAGAAGAGCCATTTATGTCTCTCTTCATCCAGAAAAGTGCAGGGTTCTGCTGTTGAATTCGATCAAATATAGCAAGTGTGGTTGTCTATAGAGAAGACAGTTGGAAATGTATGAAATGTCACTGTCAAATACAATCAACATCTCTGTCAAATGGCTCTCTCAACCACTGACCCTCGACCTGTCAAACTAACACAACCAGCACTGATAAACCACTCAAGTTAGGCTGTTACAAAAAAAGGAATTCAGCAAACCTGTTCACAGGTGTTGAGAAACCTGAGTGAGAGTGAATATAGGCCGAGCCACAGTCCTCCCAAAAACAGAGAGAGATGATTCATGAGGGCCATGCCATGCTAATAATGTCCTGGGGTAATAGGATGTGGGTGAAGCAGGCTACACTAGCATTACTGTACCTCCACTGTCCTTTCCAACTTAAATTTTCTGACTTTTTTCGACAAGAGCAAAGAACTGATGCTCACTCGAAGACATCACAGGTTGGCATGCAATTTGTGCAGGCAACTGATGCCTCGAATTGGCGAGAAGAATTCAGTGTGTGGCAGCCAGTGAGAAAGTGGTCTTTGTCTCTGTGCTGTTCATTGATGACAAGCGCACACAGACACTCATTGGCAGTACAGTAAACAGAGAGTGTATAATAATAATAATGTCCCTGCATCGCTGAAGACATACCAATAATCACTCTATGATGACAAATCCACCCCCTCAGTGTGGGGGGGGGGCGCACAGTGACAACAGACCCTGGAACCTCGCATAGGATGCATGGCAACTCTGTTGTCTTTTGTCTCCATGGCTCATATTCTCTAAGAGAGCTACAGCATGGTTTAAATTTCCAATCAAATACATGGTCATTGTCATGGTAACCACATCTGACAGTTTATTTAGGCTACCTACCCCCTCCATCGAAGGCACCACAAGCACACACACACGCAGTCGCAGTACAACGCTGAAATAATCGACAGAGAAAAACAATTTACCAGCTAGGCTACAGGTTAAGAATAAGCTCATACAGTAATCTTTACATCAAAGCTAGTTTCGACCACAACTATGGAATTGGCTTCTTACTATTCATCTGAGATTCACTTTCTAACAAAAACAAAATACCCAAATAGTTGCACTCAAATGCAGTGAAATAATTACATTTCTTTCCCCGCCATGGTGGCAAAACTGAGCCCACAACTTTGAGTTATTTAAGTGGCACTACCTGGGGGGAAATAATTTTTAACAAGTTTGTTGACAGCGTTGGACACATTCCATGCATTATAAGTAGAGTCCATAGCAGTTAAACACATTCCTTTATTGACGAGAAAAATGTTTTTGCCAAGCATGCATGAGTTTTGTTCTATTTATCTTTCATCTGAGCCTATGGAACCATGCGCAAGCTTATAAACAAACTACGCAGAAGAATCATCTAAGTGGACATCACTCCTTTCCAAGATGTTGCATTCTGTTGAACAGACATATCCAACTAATTTATTATCCGCTCTGTAGGAGCTGTTTATGACTACCAAGATAAGAGCAGACACGGGTTCATTAGCCGGGAGAAACATGCTCGTTAATCCGCGACAGAAAAATTGACTATAACCAAAGGTTTGCTTACTACTTCACTTACATTGTCTTGGGAGGTGCGGAGTGAGTCTTACAATTCGCAATACAATGTTATTGTCATGACTCATGTCAAGATATGCAAAAAAAAAAACATTATTACAGTAAGTGTAGTATTTTTTACCTAAAACCATTTAGCAACAATCCTCTAAATTATGCTTATTTTATATGCACATGAATAACAAATTGGACTTTTTTAGGCCCAGCCTAATGCAAGTCTATTATGATTAAACCCCTTATTGATAAAACCCTTTATTGATATGTATATCCATCTAGGAATATATTTCTCTATTTCTTACATAGTATGGGATTAGAAAAAAATTAAAATATTAAATTTGATGCAGAGACAGAAAACTATCATCACAAGGGCATACCTGTAAAGTGTTAATTTCATAGGCTAGGCTAGCTAATGATTAATAGCAATATAATCACTATTATCAAGTCTATGCTAATTGAGGAACATTAATGTAAGTTGTGTCACATGTAACATCACGAAGGTTGTTGTAGCTTTATGCAGTTTACCTATATGTGATTTCTGATGAAAATGTAGGGAATGATTACTACAAATAAAATTACAAATACATTAACCAACATAGCCTACTTTTTCTAAATATACTTATTCAATAGGCATATAATGATTAAAACAGGCTGACAATGATTACTAATTGCATTGCTGTTCAGTCTGATATTTTAGACAAAAGCTTTAAAGACAATATAGCCTTCCATAAAAAAATCACAATAACGCTGCAATAAGCTATGCAACTTAGTAAAAGCAACGCCTACAACAATTGCTCAATCGAATCAATGTACACAATGTTTATCGATGTAAAGCTCCAAAACATTTACCTGGAGGAGGTCCTGAAGGGGCGCGGCGGACGCGGAGGTTGCTGAGCTGCGAATCCGTTGTCTCTCCAGCCTAAATTTAACGCTCCGCTTGTGACCTTCAGGCTGGATGGGTACCAGCCACAACTACCGAAATGAATAGGTGATAAGTGCAGTCTACGCAACCTGACAATAATCCATTTGAATCGTTGGGGAATACCCTCGGGCTGTGCGGTTATATTTGAAATGAATGCGCAAAGGTGATTCCAAAGAGAACTGGCGGCGGCGTCTTCTGCCCAGTCGGGCTGGCTATGCTCAGGGCAGTACAGAGCAGAGCGAGCTGCAAACAAAATTGACATAAATTCAGCCAGCCACGTTTCAGTAGCCCCCCCCCCCTTCTACCGTAAATATCTACGAGATGACGCACAACGAATTTATTCATCCTTTCCAACGCGGTTAACTACTCATTCAGTTAGCGCTGCGATTTAGCATGGGAAGATCTCACTTACTGACTTCACGAATCTTCTCCTTGATTCCATCTCAAAATCTTGAAAACACGCTGGATAAAAAAGCAGGAGGTCATTGCCCTCTGGACCCTTTACACTAATGTATTTCAAGAAGGTGATAGTAAATAGGAGTAGAAACATCATCTGTCACTAAGTGGTGAGACAAACACATACAGTAGACATACAGTGGTGTGAAAAAGTGTTTGCCCTACCTGATTTCTTATTTGTTTGCTTGTCACACTTAAATGTTTCAGATCATCAAACAAATTCAAATATTAGTCAAAGATAACACAATTAAACACAAAATGCAGTTTTGAAATGAAGGTTGTTATTATTAAGGGAAAACAAAATCCAAACACACATGGCCCTGTGTGAAAAAGTGATTGCCCCCTACAACCTAATAACTGGTTGGGCCACCCTTAGCAGCAACAACTGCAATCAAGCATTTGCGATAACTTGCAATGAGTCTTTTACAGCGCTGTGGAGGAATTTTGGCCCACTCATCTTTGCAGAATTGTTGTAATTCAGCCACACTGGAGGGTTTTCGAGCATGAACTGCCTTTCCAAGGTCATGCCACAGCATCTCAATAGGATTCAGGTGAGGACTTTGACTAGGCCACTCCAAAGTCTTCATTTTGTTTTTCTTCAGCCATTCAGAGGTGGACTTGCTGGTGTGTTTTGGATCATTGTCCTGCTGCAGAACCCAAGTTTGCTTCAGCTTGAGGTCACGAACAGATGGCCGGACATTGTCCTTCAGTATTTTTTGGTAGACAGCAGAATTCATGGTTCCATTTACCATAGCAAGTCCACTCCTGGGAAGGTTCACCACTGTTCCATGTTTTCGCCATTTGTGGATAATGGCTCTCACTGTGGTTCGCTGGAGTCCCAAAGCTTTAGAAATGGCTTTATAACCTTTTCCAGACTGATGGATCTCAATTACTTTCTATCTCATTTGTTCCTGAATTTCTTTGGATCTCGGCATGATGTCTAGCATTTGAGGATCTTTTGGTCTACTTCACTTTGTCAGGCAGGTCCTATTTAAGTGATTCCTTAATTGAGAACAGTTGTGGCAGTAATCAGGCCTGGGTGTGGCTAGAGGAATTGAACTAAGGTGTGATAAAACCCAGTTGAGTTGTGTTTTAACAGGGGGTGCAAACACTTTTTCACACAGGGCCATGTGGGTTTGGATTTTGTTTTCCCTTAATAATAACAACCTTCATTTCAAAACTGCATTTTGTGTTTACTTGTGTTATCTTTGACTAATATTTAAATTTGTGTGATGAGCTGAAACATTTAAGTGTGACAAACATGCAAACAAATAAGAAATCAGGAAGGGGGTAAACACTTTTTCACACCACTGTATAGCCTATACAGTATATGAATATATATGTAGAACAAAGGTTAATGGTTAGGGTTAGTAGATTAGTAGATTTAGTAGATTTTTTCCAGTAACAGATACAGAATCGATATCTGTTGAGGCAGTGCAGTTGAGGCATTGTTCTTCAGTGTCTTAACTATTTTAAACATTTTGCCTGGGTTTCCATTACAATTGGAAAGTGTGTTCACTGATTTTGCTTCATCTCAGTTTTTTAAAAGTCTCCCATTCCAAGCTTAAGGTTGTTTTCTAGCCTTTGCCCATGCCTTGGTTCTTTTAAGAATAGCATCAGAAATTCAGAATAAAACCATTGATTAGGACAATTTCTTATTCCAGTATATGGAGCATGCCTATCTGCTATTAAGGTGAAAACAGCATTGAAATATTCTAGTGAATATTTGGCATCTGGTATTACATCAGTCAAGGTCAATTTCGTAAAGGTCTTGTTAGAAAGCTTTCTCGTTAAAATTCTAAACAGATATTTAAGTAATATTGATATCTGAAAGCATGAAAGTGACTCAGCTGCAGTGTGGCAAAAGGTTCTGTGGTCACAGAAAAACCAAGATAGACCTTTTTTGGCTTAAACTAAACAGCTTGTTGTGGAGCAAATCTAACACTTGCCTTAAAGGGGAATTTCACCATAGCATGACTACTTAATGTACTAATTACTTATCTCCTCAAAACAATCAAATAGGAGCAAATTTGAATTTCGCAGCAGAATCTACGTTCCCTTTATTGGTCTATTCATAAAATAACACAAGTTCCAGAATTCATAGCAAATGTAAATAGCGTAAGAAAACGCCAATCAGAGACTACAATAAATGATGAAAAATACACTTTTGAAACACTATTGTTGATCATGCCCATGGTATTCTGTGCCTGTCAATTCATATAGCCATATCAAAATAGACTAGGCTACACATTGGCGTTATATTACCATTACAGTTGGCAAAAACATGAACATTAAAACACATTTATCAATAGAAATAGCTGAATACTCACGCTTTCTCAACATTGTACTAAAAGTGGTTGTTCTCTGAAGATTGTTCTATGAAGGCTGATGTACTAAATGTTCAGACAGTAGCTTGAATAACAGCAAACTGCATTTGCATCTGTTCATATATCATACAGTAGAATGCTGGCCATAGACCTAATGGTTAATTCCATAAGCATGGATTTCAATAAGCAAGGCTCAAATCATTTGCTATTCTAACGACATTAACTAGCCATATGTAAAGAGTAGGCTACAAACAGTAGATTACTAGCCAAAGATCCCAATAGTTAGCTTATTAACCTAGACAAAAAATAAGCAGTATATTCCTACTATTTGTTTAACAAGAAGCAAGGCACAAATCAACAGAATTAACTTACTTCCGGTTAAACTGTTGTGGTCCTAATGTGACTAGTAAATATATTCTTCAGACTGTATTTGAATGTGTTTCACCACCAGGAATATCCCTATACATCCAGCTATCATTGTCTTTCAAATCTGTTGTAAAGTAGCCTACTCTGTTTCACACATGTATGATTTGTAACATCACTTCCAAAAATTAACCCTTTAAATTATGATGACAAGCCATTATATAGCTTATTGTAAAGTTAGCCAGCTACCTAGCTAGCAGTATCCAGTCTACCAAGATCAGAGTGGTGGGGAGGGGGAGGGACTATGGCAGAGCAGAAAGTAATGGCCTTTGTATTACATGATATCAAACTTCTGCAGAATTAATTTTCCTTCAGGTTTACAGCCTGACTAATGATCTTATAAAATTTGAATTTTTATCTGGAAAATTTGCCAACAACTTTAATGGTATGCAGGTGGAGGCCAATGGTAAGGTGCATAGTCTCTAAGGCCTTTTTTTGTCTGTGTGGTTCATAGGTTAAGGTCAGTGGTAAGGGAACTGTGATCTGGTTAGGGCAATTTCTTTCATTTGCTAAAACTGGGAGCTTCCACAGCACAGAGTTTGAATATATATACAAACAACATATAATTTTTTAAATTGTATTACAAATATTTCCCAAAATAAAACAAATGTTACTGTACAATAATAGATTTTTTAGAGTATGCATTTTAAAATTAAATATGAAACTTCAATGTACCGTTTGTAATTAAGTACAATGAACAAATTGTTCAGGGGAGGCAGTAGCCCACCTA